>WURT03053643.1:0-14148 GCA_009936505.3 Holothuria glaberrima
TATATGCAACACAAGAATGATATAATTCAGTCTACCATACCAGTAGCAGTATGTGCAGAAGTACCTGCTTTAGACCCTTTCATGTGAAAAAGGAATTTACTTTGATAATGGAAATGTTACAAGTATAACATGTGTCTAATAGTAATACATCCATAAAAATTTCTTTCCAGTGGATACAGGTAGAGCCACCTACCAACAAGAGTATTGGAAGTCTCTTGGCATCTTTAGTTCAGTACCAGGAAGATCACTTTGGAAGGCATGTCAGTAAACCTCCCCTGACAAGGATTCCTGTGAGTATCATATATTTATGCATGTTTGAGAAATGTGTGAATTGTAATTCATCTTTTGCTTTTAGTTGCTCATTTTAAACTTATTTTATGATAATTGTGCAGGGGTCATTTTCTATTAACCCACTAACTGTTATAACATTGGTAATTTGGTACGATTTCTGGATATGGTTCAAATTCTGCTCATTTCTCTCAGCTGTTCGCCACAGCAAAGATAATAGTGTATTGAACACAGTAATCAACTAATCTGGGTATAGACTTGAAATTATGTTTTGTGTCCCATTCTGATTATTTATAGTTAAAGACAAATTTGCTTAGAACTGTTTAAAAACTACAGACTAATATGGAGGAGGATTCTTCTACTTAAATTGTGAAAAGGTCATTTTTTTTGATAAAGTTTGAATTCTTTTTATTGATCATAGTCTGGTCTCCTATCACCTTTACCATATGTTTATAGATGAAATGTTTTGTACTTCTTAAAAAATCTTGGTAACAGTAAACACTATTGGTTATGTTAAAAAAAAAAACTGTATTGTGGTTTGCCTGTACAGATGAAGTGCCTGTTGGATTTCCGCTCAGGTGGTGGTCTCTGCCATATTCTGATGGCAGCATACAAATTTAAGAGTGAACAAGGATGGTAAGTAGCATTGCCTTCAAAATTACTGCTTCATCACTGTGTACACTAAATATGTTAGCAAAAATACTTGAAAGTATATCTACTTGAAAGGTATTGTCAGTGATAAACCAGTAGTGTGCAAGTCATCTCTCGTATTATGGTAAATATGAAAACACACATTTTTTACATTAGGGTACAATTTTAGTTTTCTTAGAGGTCTCTTTCAAATGTTTTGGGAAAAATTGCCTTTTAACAAAATTTTGTGAAATTATTTTGAAGTCCACTGGGGTTGTGTAATCATTTCTGTCAGAATTGGGGAGGATGGCCACCTTTTGAATAAGTGTCTTTCTGGGGGTGACTAGCTGCTGCAGGGTGTATTTGTACACTGCATTTCACATAAATATAGTACTACAAACAAAGCAAAGTTTGGTACTGAATCATGCTTTAAACTGTTTACTATTGAATTGAATTAATCATCTATCCTTTTTTAATGTAGGAGACGATTTGATTTTCAGTCACCTTCACGTATGGATCGCAATGTCGAGATGTTCATGCAGATACAGAAGTCATTGGTCCAGAATAAATGTATGACTTTGCCTCAGGTTTACATAGATGAAGATGTTGACCTAAAACTTGCCAGCAAACTAAAGGATATTGTGAAAAGACATCAGGTGACATGGAATTAGCATTTTGAATTATATTACAGCTGGTATGCCATGTAGGAGGATGTAGTTATGTAATGAATGTAGTTATGAAAAACTGTTATCTAGTGTAATTAAGCTCCTATATTCAAATTGAAGGTATGGTTGATAACAGTTATTCATTATTAGACCTTGTCATGTCTCATTTGTGTCTGTAACCTGGTTTGGAAGTGTATTTTAAGTTTATTCTTGATTGAAGGTAAACATGCAGTATTACATGTACTGCACAAATGGTTTGTTAGTACATGGATTCTTCATGCTCTTGATAATTGGGCAAGACAGATTAGCCAAAGTTACACTAGGTAGTTTAACTAGGTAGTTTTTGTTAAATGTGGATTGTATCATGTTTACTGTTTAGTGGTAATTCAACCTTGCTAAACCATATTAGTTTATAGAATACAAGGTGATTACTTGGCGACTCATTCTGGTAGTTCAGAATCATTGAAATGCTGTGGTTTTCAGGCCCAGGTCATTGCAGACCATCAGTTGGTATGTCAAAGGATAATTAATGATGGTCCAATAAGATGATTCTCATATCTATAAATATAATGCAGGTTTGAACTAGAAATTTTTTTGTTTGGATAGGAAGTGGGGCCCTGGGCCCAGTAACAATGGAGTAATGTGCACTGTAAGTTGTGTACTGAAACATCAGGAAGCTGTAAATTTCAACCTCAGCAAAGTTAGGGTCACATCACAGTTTACACGATAGTGATCCTTACACTTGTCTCTTTATTGGAGTAGCTGATTGTTCAGGCCTATGGTCTTCGTATTTCATTGAGTGAGTACCTGGACAGTTGAATATCTCTCAAAATACTGTCATGGATAAGATGGAAAATATTAATTCCAACATTGACAGCATATTTGTGGTGACAGTTTTCTTTTTCCTTTTTTATTAGGGTAATGTTGTTGATGACATGGAATCTGCAACTCATATTGTGTACTTAGCACCACCTCCGTTGGCTGAAGGTAAATATATAAATGACAACAATTTTGGTGGTTGTTTCACCTTTGTGTAACTTCTCAAAATATGTAAAAAAAGGAACAGATTTTTAAAAGTTTTGGGGTGAATCCTGATGTAAGTCCATGATTGTGCAAGTGATGTAGGAAGAAACCAAACCTCAAAAACAATGTATTTGTTGTGATTGTTATGTAACCTCTTTGAAGTAACATACGGAGGAATGTTACATAACAAGATGAAGTTTTATTGAATGGTCCTCAGAAAACAGTAAGCTTATAACCTCACAAAGTTTCTATGTTTCTTCCAATGTGATCTGTGCTGTACTTACTGTAACAAAGCTTTTACTTAAAGGCTTTTTAATGGCATTTCATCTTTTATTTCCAAATTGTGGCTTTGTGTTTATAAACATCCACAAAGATGGGTAAGTGTTCATGTTTTTGCTATTGGCTGAAGGGAGAAGGGCATCAAGTGGTCATTTCCAAGTGAGTTGAAATAAAAACTTAATACATGTTTGTGAAATTTACCTTCTGTGTTTTAATGTAAAAAGTTTAAGGATGGCCTGTGATTAGTTTAAAATGTTTCAGTGGAATGTTTTCATATTAGTAGGACCATTCACCTTTTCTGTGTTGGTGTCATTGTCTATGTGACATCAACAATAGCCATTTGAAATACATACGGTCTTCCACCTACTCTGCTTTTCATAAATTCCAAATCTTTTAGGAGAGGAATTTTTGCGACCAATTGCTAAGAGGGACCGTTCAGTGCTGGTGCATTGGTGGTACTTCCCAGACTCATATGACACATGGGTGTCAACAGCTGATGTACCCTGGGAACCTGAAAAATACACGGAAGAAGAAGGAACCAAGAAGGTATTAATAGGTTTCTCGTAAAGGTATTAATAGGTGTGCACGTAAAGCTAGCCTCATCCTATACGTCTTTGAGTGAGGCAGCTCAACTCAGCCATCCCTTCTTCAATGGATGTGTAGTGTGTGTAGATCCACAACTGCATCTGAAGTTTTGAGACCATTTGAAAAGTGGTGTTGCCTCCAGTGAGGAAAAACGAAGATTTTCGTTTTTCCTGACTGGAATCTACAACAGTTAAAAGGTTGAAGCAATTTGATCAATCAGGTACCAGCGATTTGGCGCAAAGCTGAAAGAAGCATGTCAAAAGCCAAAGTGCAACCTTGTCTAAACAAGCCAGCTAATAGTGTAGAGTGTATTGTCGGAGTGACATTTGTGTCAGCTATAGAAAACTGAGTCATGAAAGTCGAGTAGAGTTGGGTCATGCAAACTTGTGTAGTGTTCCACTAGCTTTGCTGAAAGAGATTACTGTTTAGTGTACAGTAACTGAGTCAGAGAACAGTGAAGAAAAGCACTCACCAGATCAACACTGTTTGATGCTTATAACTTCTATAGTTACCTTTGGTCTGTCTCACCATCTCAAATCCTGGAAAACTCTGGACTTAGTTCAAGGAATATTTATGCCTGCCAAGTGTGGTTTAAAGTGGAAAGGTGGTTTGGGGGGTGAAGGCCTTTGTAGGGGTGGGAAAAAACTAGTATATATTCTATGCATTATCTATCTACTTTTTCAATCATACCACTTTAACAAGAAAGGAATCTCACTTTAATTTAGCTTTCTTTACAAAATCGTTACCTTTACCTTTGGTATGATGTTTGCAAAATGATATTTTTTCTACATTTTCCTTTCCTTATTACTTTCTCTGTACAATTAAGAAAATGTATGACAAACCTGTTACAAAGTCCAGTAGGTTTTAACTTGCAAAAAAAATTAAACTGTAATTTCATTTCTCAGTCTCTCTTTGCCAGTTATTATGAAATATTCAGCAAGTGTAACATGCTTTTGTCAAATATGAAAGTGCACCACTCTTTAAGGTTTTCTATTCAAGTTTACTTCACATAGTTACTGTCTATTTTACATTTCTCTGTTTTTGATTTTCTTTTATCCAGGTGAATGCAAAGTGGTTACTAGATTTGGATGAATTTAATGAGTGGATGAATGAAGAAGATTATGAAGTAATTGAAGATGTAAGTTATCATATTGTACTTCAATTAAAAGTATGATTTGTGAGAAATTTTATATTTTCAAAAAATGCAGAAAATAGTTGCATAAGCCAGTGAAAACCCCATCTCAATAGCATCTTGCATTAGAAAGATGCAAATGCTTTTTTAGCTTTTGCAGTGCATGATTTGAAATCTGTGATCTGGGTAAATTGATCTGACATAGCGTTTGTATTTCTTTGTTATGATTATACAACTGTGTGGAATATTTGATGACCTCGTTTGCTATACCATAGGTATGGAACAGTCTATGTTAGCTCTACTCTGAAAAATATCCTAACATTCCAACAGTATCAAATTTCATGGACAAATAAGATATTCATTTATAAAGATTAGTAAAAGGAATTTGCATTGGCATTGCATTCTGTGACCTTCAGGAAACCTGGAGGGAATCCTTGACAAGGTAGCCAGTCTTCAGAAAGGAATATTGAAAAAGGAATGGAAAAATGATTAGCAGAAGAGGCTAAATTTTAACCGCATACCTCTCTTAACTTAAAAAAAAGCTATTTATTTAATATTCCAGGATATGACTTTTTCAGTTGTAGGACCCATGAATGGAATCAATTACCTGGTTATTTAAAAAAAAAAAAAAAAAATTTTTTAAATGCCATAGGTTTACTATGAAAGCCATTCATAGAAATATTTTTAATCTGTAAGTACAGATTAATAATCTGTATGCACAAATAAATAATCTGTAATAACATATTATTAATCTGTTATTACAGATTATTAATCTGTAATAATAGATTGTTAATTTGTAATTACAGATATAAAATATTTATACAGATAGCGCTATTAGGCTTTCATAGTTTACACAGAAACAAAAGACACATCTTTTCTTTGCCACTTTCAATGAGCAATTTAACCATGTTTTTAGGTTGTGAAGTATTATTGAATACAAATTTGCTCTGGATAAGTGAGAGCTACATAAATATGTGTATTGTTTTATGATTAATAATTAAAAATTTCTGTAAAACAAAGGTTAGAGCTCTCAATTTGTCATCTTATTATTAACATAGGTTAAGATTACAAAGAAGTAATGTACAAAGGCTTTACTCTGTCTGTATTGTGATATTACAGGGTTTGCATCATTTAATAAGCTTCTCTGAAATGAGCTATGTCTTAGATATGGTTTGAGTACAGAATACTGTGAAGATATACTTTTCAACTAAAAGGAGTTTCCCTGATTGTATGAAATGGTCATATTTCGTCTTTAAAATATTCCTTTGTTCTTTAATCCCATATTTACATATTGTTATGTTGTTGGTAACATTATCTCCTGTGGCAAATCTGAGAACTTTGTTTTAATTTTCTTTTGTAAGGTTAACAAGGTCAAGAATTGAACATAAATTGTTTTCTTGAATAACCCCCAAAATATTTTTTAATCTAGAATTAAGATTTACACCTTGAGCCCAACAAGCCATCATCGTCGTAGTAACTTTATCAATGGTTTTGGATGTGCAGAGCTGATTGGTTTTCTGCTTTTATTAAGTTTTTGCAGATTTCTTCTTGGAAAGTTGTTTAAAACTTGTCTGTTTTTCCTTTGTCTTTATAAAAGGAGGAGGAAGGGGTTGAATGTATAAATCCAGCATCCGGGAAAACAACAAGAAAAGCATACAAACCTTATGGGGATGAGGTGAGTCTGCCCTCTAAGGTACATCTTGTTTGGTAGACTTATTGTATGATTCGATGGAAAAAAAAGTCACATTTTGGACTGAAATATCAGAAAAGTTGCACTGTTTGATACTGTTTCAGTTCTAATTCAACCATTGAGGTAGTCACTTAATGATACTTAGCAATCAGGAGTTGTTGGAGAAGCCTGTAAGGGGGTATGGATTACAACTTTATATTGGTTGGCTTTAGGTCTGTGCTGGTTAGAAGGTGGTTAAAAGTGGTTATCTGTCCTGTCTTTCCGTTAAGAATTCATCCTTTTTCATTAAATTTAACTGTCTTTGTCATGCTGATTACTCAGTCACTGCATGTTGCTTTGTTCATAAATTGTTACGCAAACATCATGCAATCAAAAGTGTGAGTTTCTCACCAAATATCCTGTTAACGATGTATGTACAAAGCCAGTGGCACATGTGAACAGATCTTTGAGTGAACCAGTAATCCAGCTTTAAAAGGATTAAAAAAATCAGCTGTATGATTGAAGGGATGAATTTAGTAGCTAATGGTGAGTGGCATGGGGCGGACTTTTTGTTACCTTTGTCGGCAGAAGGTAGGGTGCTTGTATCCAAATCCCTTCACTAGCTACACCGTAGCACACATATAAAATCAGAGGCTCATTTGAGAGATAAGCATGTGCAGTAAGGATGATTAAAATGTGGCAAACTTTATGTTACTGCTGTCTGATGAGTATCAACTAGAATGAAATCCTTACCTAACAGAAAAAAAAAGGAATGTTAAGGATCCTGCGTCAGTAAGGATCAAACCTGTGACATCCACATGGTCACGTATGGAAGTCATTTGCGTAACCCATTAGGCCACGGTCACTGCTTATTGGCATTTTCCTTTGATTTAATATATAAACCCTGTTGAGCATCATGAGAAACTTTCAGGTGAATTAATAATGCTAAAAAATGAATGGATTGTATCTTTAACCAGAGTGAAGTGCTCACACGAAGGTAGTATACTTCCATGCTTAGCTGGGATCGTTAAACAGTTCTGCAGTCTGATATAAGCAGCCAATTGAGCTCTCGTACTTTTCGTCATTCGTTCGCTATTCGCTCGTAATAAACTATCAGTGTGTCATGTGATCACTGGCTAAGCAAGCACTTATTTCCAAGGGAGATACAACTTTCAGCTGAACCTTCTGGGCTTAAAAGATAACTATGCAGTGCTTATTGCGCCGTTTTTCCATAGGGGACTTGTTTATCTTATCTGTTCACTGTGCCCACCCCACTCTGCGAATTCTTCAATTTTGAAGAAAATAAAACACAACTTTTTAGTTTGTCGCTCTTTTTCCAGTTATAGTTGGGCTGTTGTGAAGAGAGTTTAGCCATGCAATGCGTTGCCTATAAAAACAACATTACCGTTTACTTCAATAGATCACTCAGACGTTTCAAAATATGAGCAATGAAGGGTAATGACCTCTTTAAAAGAATAGCAGTTGACAAAAACTAGAAAGAGGGCAGTTAAGAACGTTATACACTCGTTTCAAAAAACCGTAAACAGCCTTACATAAATTTACTCTGTTTATAGCTAACGTCTATAAACCTACAACTTACTTTCATACATAACAGATTAACAAAAACAACAAGACACTGAATGAAAACACTGTGACAAGTCCATAAAACGACTGCTATACTTCGCATCCGCTCGTAAAAACGTCTGTTATACTTAGCATTCGCTGGTAAAAACTACATGCGGCGGTAATACTGTCGGCCATTTACAACCCAAGTAAAAACGGTGGGAAAAAATGAGAGCTAACTTATTTGGATCCTGTATAGGCTTATTGTTTATACTCGGTTATTCCGTTCTTGTGGGACTTGAATCGGACATTAAGGGGATAGGGTTGGTAGTTGTTATTGGTATGACAGTGGCAACCCATGGTTTAATTATTGCCCTATTTTCTTGCACGCAATACACATACGATGACAAACGAATGCAAGCGAAAAAAACACACAGTAAAGCTGCGGGCAAATTATATTTTCTTGTTCACTGTGAGACCTCACATAAGCCCCGCCCCCTTGATGGTTTCGATGAGATTATCGGTGAGTTTTTCGATGTATTCACGTGCCATTTACAATGTTACATGCGTGCCATAAGTTCGACGAGTTTGGATGAGTCCGACTCGATGGATCATCTGCTACCTCGGGAAAGTACTGTGTATACTGAGTGTCTTAAATGATACATCGCCAGCCAAAAGTGGCCTTCAATAAGTTTAAGGAAAACGGCTGTCGGAGGCCAAAAAAAAATTTACGGTGGCCATGGCTGCAATGGCTGTCGTAAATTTTGTGGCCTGGGTATTGCAACAATGCAGTATGCAACACAATCACAAAGGATGCCTTGCCGGTCAGTTTCGTAGAATGAGAAGGTCTGTCTTGTGATAAAAATCATGCAGCTGAGCTACACTGTTCCATTCAGGAGACCGTATACTGTCGGCAAAATAGCAGGCTAAGAAGAGGCTGTTTAGGAGGTTAAGGAAGGGATTGCATCAGTAAACCATACCACAGACTGCTGGACATCTTAGTCTTCAGAGGGTTATATGACAGTGACAGCTCAGGATTTAAAAGACAAATTGGTGAATACAACACATGGCAAGTGCCAGGAGGGAAAGAGACAATGAGATTGTTGGGCATACGGCAGTAGCCCTCACACAAGAGATGTCTGTGATTATTTAAGAATAGCAGGGCATGAAATAAGCTTGAAAATGGGCACTGCCAAAATGAGCAAATTGGCTGTTGGTCTATGTTATTTCATAGGACAATTAGTGAGGTGCACCACAGCCATCAGTAAGAGCATGACAGCCATGGCTGTCGGTGCTTCCGGTTATTTCGAGCCCTGGAATGGACTTGCAGAAACTGGATGCCATTGCTTATGATAACATTAACAATGTTAAGAACATTAAGAAATCTCTGTGGGTAGAGATTGTTGCTGTGCCGCTCATACTTTTTTACTAATGTTACTTAGGGCCTTTGTTAACAGTACTAAATTTGAAGTTGGCTAGTACTAAATGGGCTGTGTTAAATAGGCTAGTACCATAAGCAGTATGATACTGTACTTCTGGAATGCTATACCTGTGTAATGAATAGGCCTGGCATTTTGCAATCCTTAAATGGCCTGAAAATTCTTTACAATGATAGATGATGCAATAAATTTACTACTTAAATTTATTGCATGTTTGAATTAATGAAAAAATTCTTGTGAATTAATATGCTTATTGTCAAACTACAACAAATAGTGAGAACATTTTGACGTAAATTCTACTATTACAAATAACACTCAAGGTGCCATTAAGATTGTGTTAATTTCTGTGTTTGGTTAACAGTTCACTGTTCGGTTTACAAGAATGGTAAAGTAGTTAGTGAATAAAGTGAAAATGCACAGCCCTAGTTGGCTTCTAATTTAATATTTTAATTCAAATTAGAATCTTTCATTCTTTTGAATACAGGTCATTTTTGCATGGAAAAAACTATAGATATCTTGAGTGAAAACATACCTCACAATAACCTAACTGTAGACCAAATTTCAAAACTCCTACGTGACTGCATCTAAGCCTCATGGCTTTAATTGCCGTTATACAATCAATGGTAGCACTCAGCTGTAGCGTTACGTTTAAGTTTCAGCAGTTTGTCAACTATTTCTCTGTATAAAAATATAGAGAGAAAGTGAGCTGGATTTTGTAGTCTTGAGAAGTCAGATGTGAAGATTTTAAGCAAAGTTTGCAAAAGTCTTGCTACCCAAGTATCATTCAAAGTATGCATTTTAAAATTACATTCATCATACTCTTGTTTTTAGAAAAATTTATGCAGGAAAGATTTTGATGTTCTGTTAAATATTAACCAGTCTGGCTTCCTTACAAAACATAAACCATCTGACAAAACAGTATGTATGATATTTAAGGGGATAATTAAATATTAAATATGAGGTAGTAAGGTATCTTGATGATAATAAATATCAGGTGAAAAAATGAAGAAATACACTCTCACTTTATCAGACAGATATGATTAAGCATTGTCCCATTGTTACTTGTACTTCATGCATACTAGTTATGTTAAAAAAAAAGTACGTCCTCCCAACATGGCAAAATGGAAGTGACTGGACACGAAGCAACTAGCAGTCAATATGAGCATCTGACAGTTTGTAAGAACGTAAAATATTTAGATATGTAGGCAATAATCTTCATTTTATTGAACACATCTTCATAGCTCCATAATTCCTGTGTACCGTTTAAACAACTCAAAGGTTCCTTCAGAAACAATTTCAGTAGCTTTGAGACAATGCTGAATGCCTTGTAGTAGGCCCACTGTCTTACTTTTTATCTGAATGTAAGATTACGTAAATACTGATGTGTTAATGTTGTTGATTTTATTGCAGCAAGTTTCCAGAAGCCCAAAGACAGAAAAGAGTGGCAGAGGGGCCGCTAAGAAACGTAGACGGTCCCCTTCACCAGCTGCTGACCCCAAAAGAAAAAGGAAAACGTAAGTTGCATCAAGTTTGCCCTGGTAAAACATCAAGGTCGTTCACTTTCGTCATCATAAACAGACTATGAAGAAATTTTTTTGCAATATCACTGTTAATGTAAAGACATGGAAAACTGCTCATCTTAAAGGGTATTGTTCAAAGAACAATAGCCTTTGTTATCTCAAGGTCTCCCTGTCAGCTGTTTGTAGCCATTTTATGGCAGTGTGACCTTTATTTCTCTCTTGTAATGTTTATGGCATTATGTCTTTTAGAGTAAGTCGTCATTAGACTTAAAGTCATGAGGAAGAGGCAAATGTATTTTCCAGGTTCATTAAAGCCTTCATTATCAAGATTGAGAGTTTGCTTTGCAATCAAAAGTTTATCCTTGTGAAACCTCTGTGCGGTAAGAGCTTATGTATCTTGTAATGCTTCCTACTGTAATAACTAGTTTCATCAATGTCTTTTATCTAATGAGAGAACTAGACAGATGGAGTTGTAAAGTTGATGAAACCTTACTCCAGCTTTTGTGTGACATAGGAAAATCAAACAAAAAGAAACAGTCACATAGAGTGTCCTTCAGAAAAGGTTTACATCATTTAAGAAACATTTCTTTGTTTGATGCTCATGTATTTTTCTAAAACCAGTGGCAGGAGTCCTGGGTTGGCAGGATCTAAGAGGCGGGGAACCAAAGATGAGGATGATGATTTAACGAAAGACATGGAGAATCCACCGTCTGTCCCTGCTGTAGAGGAAGTTCAACTTCCTAAAACTGGTAAGTTTTAATAGAATTGCATCATGACATTAAAATAGGACATGTCAACTTGTTAAAAGCTGATATCGTCCAGTATGAAGTATTATGAAAGCAAATGTTACGTTTATTCGTAATCCACATCCATCATGTATGGGAGGTTTAAGATGGAAGTTACTCATTTAAGTGTTTAATTATTGCAGTTTGTGTAGGTGATTGCAATATTTCTCTTTTATGTAATCTTTTGTTGAGTAAAATACATGGCTCTTTGAAAAGAACATGAAGTAGGTGCGCACATTTGTATAGAAATAACAAAAGATGTTTCATCTGTTTCATGATGTTCTGATAACATAAACTTTTTTCATTAATCACAGGATTATGTTTCAAAATATTTCAAAATTGTTGAAAATGTGCTGACTGGTATTGTGAGTACAATGTCAGGAGTACACACGTTTAGTGTTTTTTGTTTTGATGATGTGTCTTTATATCGTAAGAAGGAGTGCGAAATTTTACATAAGTGACTAGTGTATAACTTTCAAGGTCTGTACGTACAAATGTGAGTGTAAATCTCTACTCGTAAGTGGGAATATAGGCGACTTAATCAAATCTTGAGTACTGGTACAGTACATATTACAAAGCTGAAAATGTGGATTCCTGTTATCAGAGGAGTTCCATCTACATCTTTGAGTTTCTCTTGAGTGAGTAATTCTTATCTTAAAAACTGTAACACCAAAGTCCATTTTTTGAACATGTTGTTTTGTCAAAGTCCTTGCAAAATCCTTGTGTGATTTTTTTCTTTCTGATACCACAAACTACGCCTTTGGTTGGTTTCCCTGCTCATATATGTATTTTGATAATAGTATAATAAAGTTAAACTGTAGGACAGAGCAGTGAAACAAAAGACACTTTAAACCAAAATCTGATGAATTTACTTTTGAGGTGAAGGACAGCCTGTTAAGTTTCACAATTATATTTTTACAGCTCCCAACACAAGAAGCTACAAAGATTCAGAGAGCCAACCTGTGAAGGGTGGCACTGTTGCCGAGATTGGTGAACCAAAGGAAGAAACTCCTGAACCTAAGGTAGTCATGTGACCATGCTGAGTAGGGGATATTTTTGCAATTAACCATGATGGGAATGAGTAGTCGTCCCAATTTATTTTAAAACATCAGCTAAATCTCACAAATCTCTTCTAATTTTCTTTGCAAGTATCTTTTATGATGTTTGTGAACATAAATATTTGAGATTCAACATAAAGCAAGGATACGTTCTGCAGGTATTGAACAACTCGGTAAAAAAAATATTATCACTTGATTGAAATGAATTATTTATGAATTATGGTACAAAGGTAAACTTATTCAAATTAAGCTGACTGTATATTCTCATAAAATAGTTTTATGTTTTTGAAAAGATTCATAAAAATAGGAATAATACTTCATATTTTAAGTCACAAGTATGACAAAGAGTGTCAGGACCAGTGTTATGGCTTGGCTTCAGAATTAAGGAGAGAACTCCCTCCTTCAAAAGAAATTTAAAGAGGGATTTTCATTTCTTGAGGAGGGATTTTGTTAATTTGTAGTTTAACCTGAACACATTGGCAAGTAAATGGATGTGGGAGTTTCCTTCATAGAAATTTAAACTTCGCAGGATTTTGGGAGCCAGGTGCAGAAATAGGGCAATCGCACACCCTAGCACGAACATTGGTCAGGACCATGGTTTTTGTAAAACTGAGTAATTAGACTTACATATGTCTGCAATTAAATTAGCCTATGAGAATAAAGTAGGTATTAAAATTCCAGGTTTCAAAACTTTTCAGGAATGTATAACCTCCAGAAATTTTGAGGGTGCTCATGGTTTGAATTACTGGAAGACAAGTAATCCCTTTTCTTTGGTGTTGTACAGTTTTATAGTAAACAAGAGACTTAACCTTTGATATTACATTCTTTCACACTGAGGAAAAAAGACACTCATTAAAATCTCATTTCCTTTATCTTATTTTAGCCTCAGCAACAAGAGGAAGAAGAAGAAGAACCGATGGAGGAAGTGACAGAGGCGGAGGAGAAACCTAAAACACCGGTTCAAGTTATCCAGGAGGACAATGTAACAGAGCAAACACACCACATCATCATTCCAAGTTATGCAGGATGGTTTGATTACAATAGGTATGTTCTGTATATGAAACGGTTAGGTTACAATAGGTAGGATCTATGTACAGGATGATTTGATTACAATAGGTATGACGTGTAGGTAGGATCTGTGTAGGATGGTTTGATTACCATCAGTATGACTTGTAGGTAGGAACTATGTGCAGAATGATTTGATTACAATAGGTATGACTTGTAGGTAGGATCTATGTACAGGATGATTTGATTACAATAGGTATGACTTGTAGGTAGGATCTATGTACAGGATGATTTGATTACAATAGGTATGACTTGTAGGTAGGATCTATGTACAGGATGATTTGATTACAGTAGGTATGACTTGTAGGTAGGAACTATGTGCAGGATGATTTGATTACAGTAGGTATGACGTGTAGGTAGGATCTATGTACAGGATGATTTGATTACAATAGGTATGACGTGTAGGTAGGATCTGTGTAGGATGGTTTGATTACCATCAGTATGACT
>WURT03053665.1:0-14147 GCA_009936505.3 Holothuria glaberrima
TCATCGTGTATATTTGGTACATGAACGTGTATTTGTAGATGATCATCATATGTCGTGAGCCTTTTGGCGTGCCATAATAGACGAACACTGTGACAGTTATGGTCACTATATAGCCTGTTTACAGCCTAAGGGGCAATATGAAAACTGCGGTTGGAAATAAAATATACCCGTTTTAAGCTTTGAGATCATATCTACTTCACCCATCAAAACTGATCTCCTTGTGGGCTAATAAAGTAACTCAACCCATCGAAAAGGCGGAGCAGGGGACGAGAATGAATCCATCCTACATTATGTCAAAATTGTCCCTGGTTCAGTTGCAATAAAAAGTAGTGAAACTTTAAGCGGGAGAATGATTCTTTAGGTTAGTAATATGTGTTAGATGTGTTAAAGGGAAATATTGGGTTTGTCAAACTTTTTGGGGAATCTGTCCTCCTTTACATATGATCGGGTCCCATTCGATGAAAGAAAGCTAACTGGGAAAATATTCCTACCCGGTGAGCACTAATTAACAAGTAATTAACCTTTCTGTAACAACTGACGGATTTGTTCACCCAAACAATTATGCATGCAAAACCACACTTTCGTCAACCTTCATTTGAAATCCACCAATCAACTTATTTGTATCACGTTACGTCAGACAATAACAAACGCCTTAACAAACTATGCTATTACTACACTATGTCTGTACTGAAACAGCGAGTTGCTCTTTGACACCCTGATTGAACTCCAGTTAGTATACTAGGAGGCCTTATCAGCACCCTGGTATACTATACACAAGCAAAGTTATCGTTAAACTCTAATTCGAATTGTTAGCCCTTGGACCTTAGCAGGTTGCTGTGCTTTCGAAACAGCAGTATGTAAAAGAGATTGTTGGTGCTTCAGCGACTACTACCAACCATTTAGACCCTAGTAGAAAACAAAACTATTACGAACCTGTGGTGCCACTCGGCTTAAAAAATATTTGCAAGTCTTTCACAGTCTTCAAGACTTTCAAGGCTTCCTAAAATAATAAAGTCCTGTAACGACTATTAACGCAAACTGTGTGAGACGTCAACTGCATGATGAACCAGGCACTACATATTCCTAGGTGAGTAGCAATATCCAACAGTACATCATGACATCACAGGGCGAAACGGAAACTGTGGTGGTCAGTGTGTTGTGACCATAGGGTCGTGGGAAGTGCAGTAAGCAAGGTCAGCACGTATTGCGTAATGAGTGTAAATATGACTAGACATAACCGCTCTTCCTAAATGGATATGCAGCAGTAGCCTACGAACGTTGCATGTGGGCGAGGCTTATCGTTCGATAATGAGCCGGTTAGATGATGAAATTATTGCTTCTTTCTTTCCATATTTCTTGAGATTTGTGTCGATCTGTTGCAAGTTATTTGTGATTCTTGTTTGGAAAGGGGAAAAAGACTGCAAAGGATTACATTAGTGTCACTTTGTGATATTTTTTCAAACGCAATATTTCCCTTTAAAATATATCGAAGCAAATGGAAATATAAAACTTTCTGTAGAGGTGGAACAAGTAACTAAAATGATTTGGGGAAGAGTAAAACAGAATTATTATTGCAAAATACTGCCGCTCCTATACCAGTTATTTCTCGCGAGAACAACAAAATATTAAAATTTTGCAGGGCAGCAACGACCTTTTAACGTTGAATGCATGGATCTGAACATCGTCTGTTATTGAGGGCGCTATTTGGATTGTTGTCTTATGGAAAAAAAGACGTTAAAAGACGTACATAAAAAAAACTGTAACCTCTCTATTAATTAGTTTTTCTTTAAAGAAATGCACGGTGCTAGAAAGATACAATAGAAAGGCTAAGTGTAGAACAGCCTTTAATTTAAACAACGTACATGTCTCACAGACTACTCAGAACAGTGTTTTTCTTAAAGTGGCTCTGACACGTAAAAATAATCAAAAGGACATACTTGTCAGTTGATTATTTGCACAGTTAGACATGAAATCTTGTTTCACAGCCCGATTTGCCACACTTTTCATAAAAAGAGTGCATTTCTCGTAAAATCACCAGATATTGGCATTCCCAAACGCACGGTTGATAAACCGTGACGTCACAAATGGAACATCGCTAGCTCTCTTTCCGTACGACTCTAACATGGGAGTGCGACTGTGGGAATTTACACACAGAAAAAAGGTAGGCCTAGACCTAGGCTATCAGATTTTGATAACCTGTGGCCTAGGCCTATCAAGGTTTAGCAGAAGTTCTATGAATTGAACATACATCAGTAAACTTCCTATTTCTTTGTTTGGATTGAGAGTGTTTAGACCGTAAACCCACCCTAGGCTACGTGAAGTTTATTTTACAAGCAAAGTGCAAACGGTACATTTGCCTAACGTTTGGCCAATGTTAGCGTTGTGCCTAACGTAGGTCTAACGTTAGGCTATGTAAGTACAGTGACAGGTCACTTTCGCAAATATCATCAGCAAATGTACACAACACTATAAAGCCCTTTTTTATGGTGGTTTTACGTAAAGAAATCTTACTCTTGTCAAGTTCCCGTTCCTTGTATAGTCTGTGCTCACGGTTCTTATCATCTCGATTTCGTGACGGTATCATGTCGGCCCTTCAGACTGGTTCGAACTGGTAAGAGTGCATATAATACGGGCAAAGTGTTGTGTACGTAACCTACTGCACGCTGTATACGTAAATGCAATCTGGCTTTCGGATCCGCAGTTCTGACAGTTCTGTTACTGCCATGCGTGGCTACATGGCTAAACATAACACTTCACCGAAACATCCCTTGTAACCTCTTTTACTGAAAAAAGAAGTGTTTTCTGATTTTTCCGTGACCATGGAGACACTCAGGAGTGACTTTCATGGCAAATTTGGTGTTTAAACCCAAAATGGGTACTTTAGATAGGTGTGGGAACGCACGAAGTGAGAGGGAAGATACCCACATATACTATACGTATTACCAGCATCGAGTTTCAAGTGGGTTCTTTTTATGACGTCACATGACGTAATGGGTTTCAGAAATTTTTGACCGTCTTTCAATCGAAGTGAAAATAACACCAAGTTTCTCTTTATATTTAAGGACAGAAAGGCACCATTTTAGAAAAAGCAAATGGATGCACTTTGAAGAGAATTGTTTGTTCTATCTATATCATGAGCAAATTACCAAAAATATTCAGCATAAAATTCATGTCAAAGCCACTTTAAGTTAGCTGGAAAGCTTTTGTATTTGAAACCTGTACATAACTGATGTGATGAAGGAGGCGCATTAATCGACGTCGAACTACTAGAAATTTGAAAATGAAGTAATCAATTTTATTTATCAAGCTTTGATTGACAGTTCCCTTCGTTTCCTTGTCTAGCATTTGTTGGCTAAACCCTCTTAATGGTAATCTGTTCCTTTCGTAAAAAGGAAGTTCGTTCCTCCATATGAAGTTTGTTTGAAAAAGGACCAAGCGTTCATCAAGCAGTTAAACGACTGGCTATGTACGACTGAACATTGTATTTCTTTTGTTCCCCTGGGTTTTGATGCACCCTCTGTTTAAAGTATTGTTTAAACCTAAGGCATTTATTTCAATTTTACAACATGTGCACCTGACTTAAGCATATGCCCAAACTGTAAGTTTTAAGGAAATTCTTCACCGACGTTATCTGAAATGAAAATTCGGAACCCATGTAACGGTCGTTATATTTACTATTTCGAATGACCTGAAAATGAAAAGTTAACAGGTTCTAGGCTAGTAGTGCTTCCTTTTATAATTTATTTTCCCCAGTCGGGAGAAAAATTAATCATGGGAGCCCCCATATTGCCTATTTTACCAACAGTTCCAAGCATTCTTTGTGTTCATTGTCAGGGGTGAATAGATTTTGGAACCCCCTTGCAAAATGGTCTAAGGTATAAATGTTTATTCGGTTGGTGTGGTGTTATAGCTACCGAAAAGGTACGTCCATACCGGTAGTTCACGACGCCGTTTGCTTTTTTTTTCTTTGAGGAAAACGCAAAGTTTGGACTAGTCTCAGCTCTTTTTGACCTTATCTTTGTTAGATAAGCAAGCCAATACAATGTGTTCCATAAGTTTTACCCCATTCGGGAGAATTTGAAAGTGACCATGTTTCACTTTTTTCATATATGGGTATCAAGTCATTGCAACATTATAGTAGTGCACACGCACGTTATTCAGCATGGTTAATAAAGCGTTTCATTTAATTGCTTTTGAACGTGTGATTCCATCAACATGCATATTGAAGGATGACCACTCTACTGTGAAACGATACTGAAAGCTTTAATTAAAGTAAGCATTCCGTTGACAGGTAAACTTCCAAAATCTTTGGTAAATAAACTGATTTCTATTCGTGTCTCGTTTACTTTTGTAGGTTTATACACAACTTCTCTTCTTCATGCACTCCAGGCCAAGCCCATGTTTATAGTATTAACTAATATGACCAATCGGCAAGGAAGAAAATCGGAGCTGTTACAAAAGTGGTAGCACACCTAATGAAACGCAATTAAAACTATTTTTGTATGTAAGTTGACTACTTTGAACCACAGGTCAAAAAAAAAAAAAAAAAAAAAAACGCAAAAGGAAGAAGAAAACAAAGGAAGAAGAAAAAAAAAACGAGAGCCTTCATCACACAATAAGTCATTTACATACTCGACAAGAGTTCTCATTTTTTTTTTTATTTTGTGTCCATCCATGTTTTCTGAAATATGGCAATTTATTGATATAAAAGATAGCCGTTTTGTAGGCGCCTTGGGTGTTTGCGATGTTAGCTGAGTATTGACTTAGTTTAACTTGATTGGAGTTATAGACAGTTGCTTTTTAACTCAAATCTCAATTAATATTTCTCCTCGATACTCCTGCGCTATTTAAAATAACATCACTATACATTTTAATCATTAATACACCCTACTGGCAACAGAACCTTTGGCTGCATTTATGACTCAATCAAAAGTCTGTATGATGCTAAAAAGAGCATTAATTAATTCAACGGCGTATTCGAGTGGGAGAAGGTAGAACGGGGCTCTCTATAAAGAAAATAAACGACAGGTGCTATACACTCTCACAGAACACTGCACACGTAAAACAGTATGAGTGTTGCAATGGAACAACTATTTCTAATATTCATCGGCATATTTTCATACTCTTGGATCTCATTAACCGCCGTGTCTTTTAGCAGCTGACACGCAGGACATTTATTCATTGACAATGTTAGCATTTCATTTTTATACATTTTACCAACATAGGCAAAATCTTTAAGAGGCGGGGCTAATTTTGCCTCACATTCTACTCTTTGACGCCATATTGGAAGGGTGGCAGCAATGGTAACCGTACCTTTAATGGCAATCTGTATAGCTGCTACACTCAGAATTGAAGCAACCAGCTCTAAAACATGAAACAGTACCTGTTTGTCTCAGGGGAAAAGGACTTTCTTCTCTTTAAATCCAGTAATTCAGTCTATCAGCAGTCACTGATATAGAATCTTAACAACCGACAATATCCGATGTAGATATTCCGTTGCACGCAGTGTTGCCGAAAAATGCTACGTGTATAATATTATAAAATGTTATGTATGAACGGTTCAAAGATATGTAGGCATATGATTATGTTAATCTTTCAAAAAATGTGTGTGTTTACTTTTTAAAGTCTGTAAAGTCCATGATACAACTGTTTTAAATTACTAACAAACGAATGTACCTCGACGTTTATACTGCAATTCTAAAAAGCATGTATAACATATAATGGCAAGCAGAAAAAACTTACTTTTTCAGATGTTATTTAAGATCGTAAGTTTAAAGTCTACGTCGATTAGACGATCATGTCTCGTTGGGCTTTTATCGAATATTTTTGATGTATTTCTGCCGAGTCAAAGAACCTATTCTGATGTAATCCTTATGAGCAATCCAATGGTTAAGAAATGGTTGTGAAACCAGTGATGGCTTTGATGAGACGGACTGACAAGGGGCGTGTTGGACTGGAGGATGTTACTATCACACTACGACCTGAAACCATCCTCATAAACGTGGATATGGTGGTCGCCATCTTGTCATAACAGTTAGTCGAACAACGTACAAGAGGATTAAAAATGCACACCCTACGAAGAGTATTATAATAATTCTAAAACAATATTTCTTTAGCGATGCCGATAAGCTGTTAACTGCTACATGTATTCTTCATTAAAAATGAACTTCTTGGTCTCAGCTACCCAGCGGGTCAGGCATTAAATAAAAAATCGATTTTGTTTGTTTGTGGGTTTGTTTTTTTGTTTTCTTCCAAACGCAAAAATGCTAACTGGAAGTCGAAGGTTTCGTGATAGAACTTTCAATGTTATTAAAACATTGTGAAAACTTGTGGTCATTTCGAAACTTCTTAGAATTCCATTAAAATGTACAACCGTCATTGATAGCTCATTACATCCCCCCCCCCCCCCTTAGTGCTAGGCCCATCAATCAACCAATACCAACAGCGAAACTGAACCTTGCATAATTGTTTCGATAGTCGATAGTTGCTCCTAATTAGCCCATTACTAATGAAAGCACATATTGCCCACAAAAATATTTGTGACACCGTTTTGGCGTTGATGTTGGTGGGAGGGGCCGGTGTAAGTGACAAGCAATGGTTTTTGTCATCCCTCAAGATAACTAATTTAATTGCTAGAAACATAGCGTGCCTGCAGTTCTATGTCCCCATGTATGACACCGCCCTGCCCGTACAAAGCGTTGATGTCACGATGGCTTTTACCTAACTCAACACTTTAAGATAGTTCTGTTCCACACACAATAGAGCTTACACCTATGTCTGTATTTCATCAGTGCTGCTAGTTTCTGTATATTGATTTTATAAGCCATTCTACCCGAGTTAGCTGAAGGACTCCTTTTATCAACATTATTTGAATAAGAATAAAAATGAAACTCTCCCGGGTCAAAGTCAAATTTTGAGAGGCTTGTTCAAAAGTGTTATCAGATAAGGAACACCCTGACTCTCAGTTTCGTTTTCGCATGAGAAATACATAAATACCGTAACGTAGCGCGTATCTGGAATTCCGAAAATCGACGTTTATCAGATGACGAATATAAAGGGGGCGGGCTGCTGAAACTAAAATATTTCTTGTGGCGTTGTGTACAGTATTTCCATTGGTATTCGCTTTGACAATTAGAGCATTGGTTTACTATTTTACCTTTGATTATAAACAAAATCACGTGATAATTTTGACCCTTTTTATGCACCAACATTGTTAATATCTGTGTTACTTCGTATTTACCTATTAAAATGAAACATATTTTACATCAATTTTGAAGAATAATTTCAATGAAGATCTAATTTTCAATAGAAAAGATTTAAATCTTTGCACTGATTCAACGTCGTTTTGTCTCAATGTTTTTTTTTTTTTTTTTTTTTTTGTAAATGATACATTCTTGTGTGTATATTACTATATTCATTGTGTTATTTCTTTATATTTTTATTTTTGCAGAAGTCGGGGGAGCTAATGGGTTTTCCTCTTATATCGTACATTATTTACTCTTCATCGACATTAGATGTGATCAAACTGAAACGAAGTTGACATTGCACCTCCAAAATTTAAGCTATGTCTTTGCAGAGGCGTTTTCAGACAATCGGCATTCCAAGCTTAAACAATTGTTATCTGCAGGTAGCGTGCCACAAAGTCAAGAGAACTCCCAGTGGGGGATATTATGCTACAAATTTAAAACCCTCATAGAAATGCGGGGGGGGGGGGGCAGTTTAGACTATATGTTGTTGAAATGATGTGCTCAATTTGTGATGTGAATGTCGTAGGAAATTATTGGAGTACTGATTTTGCAAATATAAAAAAATGAAGGTACTGTTTTGGGCACTTTTCAAATTACATTTTTCCGCTATGCAAAACGGCATTTTCAGTGAGGTAAAAAACAGGAACTACCAACATATTATACAAGCTCTTCTAGCTCAAAACTACATTAGTTATGGGACACAGATTTGCTTCTACCTGTTGAAAGCTTCTCCTAAAGTCCAGGGGCTGGGTCACGGAACGGTCAAAATGCAGTGTGTAAGCAAGGGAGAGATAATTTGCGGTGCGCCACCTAATTTACCCTTGTGACCTACATTAATGGAGGGCAGCCTGTTCCAGAGACAAGCCCCGCTACGCATTCACCACAGCTCAGACGTTCCCAAAATATATCACAAGCACGGAAAAAAAATCGAATTTTGGCTAATGAAGTCCGCAGATGGGTTCTGGTTTGTGGAAGAAAAAAATTACACAAGAAGGTAGCTGCTTGCTGGGGGGGGGGGGGTAAGGAGTTTGGAGGTATGAATTTTTATTATTGCTGCTTTTCGGCTAAATTTGCTAATTTAATGAAGAATTTAAGGCTATTTGTTGCGCTTCTAGAAAAATCTGAATCAGCGTTAGACTTGTTTTTTACGATGTGAAAATGAAGTATATGGCTGAATGAAGTTGGAGGGTAAAGCAAGTTCCTCTCGGAATTTTGAGGAATGATTGATGTATTTTTTAAATATTTTGCTAAAAGTTGAATGAACACAACTTTTGGGGGAAATTTCACTAAGAGGCCCTCCATATCATACCCCATATAACTCGGTGTTTTTTGACAGAACGTTGCACAAATCATTAGGATGCGGTTAGGAATTACTGAAACATGGGCGAGGGTGGGCCTGGTGCCAAGGGAGTGAGGAGGTCATGTTCACATTTGAAGAAGACCTCTACCGTCGGGTGTATTTTTCGATTTTGTCGTGGAGACTGAATTGGTTTGATAAAATATGTAAATAAAACCCAAAAGTTGAGAACTTCCCACAATAAAAGGCTAAGATTTATCAGCGCCTGGAGGGCTCCTAAGAAATTTAAGTTCTCCACCCTACAAACACAGTACCAACAGCTTGTTTACTTCATCAGGGCTTCAGATTGTCCTCCTCCCCAGCGCTGAAAAAATCCTATTAGGGCTAGCCCCAGAATCTTCCTGACTGAGGCTAAATTTCCCTGTCCGAGTAAAGAATGGTCAAAGATGTGGCATGTGCTTGATTATTTCATATACAACGTTTAACCATTCAAAACGTAATATATAAAAGAAGTAACTATATCACCGCCAAAGCATTTTTAGCACAACACCTGGATTTGTAAGACCGAGATTACTATTGATTTAATGTTTGTGGATAAAATCCGACTGTTTGGATTTGCATATTGTATAAACGGTGAAAAAACTGTTGAAGGGTTTATGCAGTTAAATGCGTCTATTGGGAGCAAAGACAGAAGAACCACATCACCCCAGATGGCTATAGTTGGGTTAACATGAGCTAAATAGTATCTGCTTACGAGTCTTTCAAAATAACTTTTGTGAGTTATGTACTGTATGCTGACATACACAACAACAGTTAACAACTAGTTATAAAACTAGTGCTGTACCGATATCACCAATCGCCTATTTCCACCCACATCTTCAACCGATACGATTCCATACCGATATATTTGGGATGAGCTTAACTGTGTACAAAACCATGGGTTAGGCTACCGAATACCATAATGTACTCTTCATGAATACTCCCTAAGCATATTTCCGATAAGTGGATCACATTTGTTGTTCAATATGACTTGAAAAAACGACAACATATCATGGCTAGTACCACTAATCAAGGCACATGTCTTCTCTGACAGACTTAAAATGACAAATTTTCATTAAATATATTCATGTTTTAAGAAATGAACGACTAACGTTTGGCGTAAGACTTAGTGTACTAGTCTAAACTCAGTATGCACATCACGCGCTATATTTGGGGTCCTAATTTTCGTACCGGTAATATATCACCTGATGTGAACTCTGAGTGTGGGCTAGTAAAAGATTATGCCTAACGTTGATCGTTGTTACTATATTCAGTTCGATATTCCAATACACAGGTATGATCGCTGAAAGCTTAATCCAGTTATTTCAAACGCCCGATAGGATGCCACGATGATGAATTCATGTCATAAATATTTAACATTTATATTATTACTGAACCAAATCTTCACGTTTCTGTTAGGTGTCCCGAGACATGTACATCATGCCTGATATCATGTCACAACGGTTAGGTTAGGGACAGAGAATGAAGCTACTACGTCCGTGGTAGATCCATGGTTAGAGACATGAGGAAAGGCTGGAGTTGAAATCTCGGAGGCTGATTATCATGCATGATATCATGTTACCGATTGAGTGGTTGCTGCATGCCTCTTCACTAGGCCTTCTTGTCTCTCTGGGAAACGTTGCTCACAGTTCGAGTTCTGCGGGATAGTCTCGCACTATTAATGCAGCTAATCGACGGTTGTCAATCTATACCGTTAGCGTTTACAAACTTGTCAATATGTATGACACAGACCTTACGATAGGGTCAAATCTAGAAGGGGCTGCTAAATTTGATGGGCGGAGAATCGGTTCTGTAGGACATAA
The DNA here is from genome assembly GCA_009936505.3 of Holothuria glaberrima. NCBI lineage: Eukaryota > Metazoa > Echinodermata > Holothuroidea > Aspidochirotida > Holothuriidae > Holothuria > Holothuria glaberrima. The sequence continues at coordinate 10,407 of WURT03053665.1, forward strand.
AAAGTTAATTTGTGCTTCAGATAAAATTTCAAGAATCAGGAAGTGATAGGAGGTAAAATATAGGGACAAAAATGAATGGAAACAAACAAAGTAAATGCTATTAAAAGTGTCACAAACTATCGGTAACAGACTATCTGCGTTTAAGTCAGATTTTGCCGATACCGATAGTGGGCGAAAACGATAAATATCGGCCGATGCGGATCTTGAATACCGATAATCGGTCCAACACTAATAAAAACTGAATAAAGCTAATCTTACAAGATAACGCCAACAGTAGCTTATATGAGGTCAATTATGAGTGGCTTTGAGATCAGAGAGCTTGTCTGAAATCCTGAAAACCTCGTTAACTTGAGATCTTTAAATACCCCATGAAGCTAGATTGGTCAAGATTTGGGGTTTATTTACTTAAAATAAGTACCGAGAAACTCAACCTTCATTAATTTTTACCCGCAATTTTGGCAAAACGATTGGCGTTGGCGTGGTTTAGATATGGCTCACATATCCACCAAAAATTTGCCCAAATGTGTTGCAGTAGGTGATGATTGTAACCAGGTAACACTACATCTTGAAATTGTGAGTTGTAGTTTATTATTTCCTGGTTTATAGGTGTAACTGTTTGACTGTTTCTATTGGGGAGTGATTGCCCAGTTAAGCTCTCACTAGAGATTTTTTCTTTTGCAATCTCTCCCATCCACATCTTGACATTGCCAGTTATGTAATTAGTATACCTTTAAGAGTGGTCTTAAGTAGTTTGTATTGGTCGTACTGTATTTCTTTCCTCTCTTTACATAATCATGTATTGATACATCCGTCAAGTTGAGGGAAAATCAAATTAATGAATGAAATGAATGAAAATTGCATTTAGGTCCAGTTTCGACATCTGTTTGATTAGATTCCGTTTATAGATGACTTACAATTAAAAATGAGACAAAATTCAAATGATACTAAAAACTTGTTTGCGCTTAAACGCCAGTCATATAAGAACGGATTCATATCAGCTAATGTGATTTTACGCCAACATCCTGGGTCAGTAAAAACATTTCGAAAGATATCCGAAACAACGTCCTGAGTAACGCCAGTCTATACAATAATGCTACTTATCACTGTTCACTGTTTACTTACTGCCACCAAACCTGCAAACATGAATCTTTTCATGTTCAATCATGGCTATATTTAGTTCGAAATAAGTTACATGTTGTCATAACGATGTAAAAAGGCACAAGAAGGTAAATCAAGTTCCACACTGGATGGAGCTTCGTGCCTTACTACAATAGCAAGGGGGGTCCCGGCTCACAACATTTTGGGGGAGGGGTGCCAATCCAGGCAATAATCACTACAAGTAATAAGAATTTTTCAAAAATTTCATAAGACCCAACATGTTAAAGAAACTACAATTTGCACGGCAGCAATTTTACAGAAAGTAGGTTTTTCAAAAGAGATTGAGGGTCACAAACTACGTTTAGACTACGTTCCTTCCCTTACACAAATTAGAAAAATTAAAGATAATAAAAAACATTCCTAAATATATATTGAATTCGAACCTGGTCCAAGACTGGACAATTTCTTAAAGAGGGGTGTCGAGGAATGTCACTATCACTTTAGACCTAGAATATGAAATAAGGACGTTTCATTGAATGTTAAACATTATCTTTCAACATAAAATTGCATTTCAAAATGAATCAAACTTTGAATCACGTTTTAAATGCAACTTAATGAGCCAAGACTCTTCTTTGGGGAAATGACGCGACTTTAATGTAATTATAAAGGTAGGAAGGATGTCACCTGTAGAACTATCCTAGGTTATCCTTTCAGCCTGTTTTCCGTATTCAGAGGATAATACAACTGTACACAACATTCTCGGCATTAAAGGGAAATATTGAGTTTGTTTTACAGAAACTTTTCATAATATTTAACCAATATTAATAGATACAGAATGATAGATAATTCAAAATAAGACAGTATGGTAGCTTTCTTTTCAAGAAATAATGTGTAAAATTCAATTTTAGTTTTTTCTAACAAACTGGCCCCAACCCTGGTTTGATGTTTCATTCTGCATAGAGTTGATGTGTAAATGAACGCAATGAAGCAATAAAAAAACTTATTTGGAATAATACATAAATTAAAAATAGAATAACGTATTGTATCTATTACATAAACAGAACTGACGACTAACAAAATTTCTTACATTTGTAACAACAACCTATATACTGTGTAGTCATGGCTTCAGAGTGTAGCTATTACATTGGAAAATATTAACTCATTACAGTTTACTGCATAATTAAAACCTGCAACTAAATGACTAGTCCAAATTAATCATAGCTGACTTTGTCTTTTCCTAAAAGCAGTGTATTAATAGCAGTATACGTGACTCTTGCAAATATGTTTTATATCCGTTCAATCGATGGATGGGTAACAAATGAAAACTTAGCTATTGAAAGACAATGAGTCGGTATTGAACTCACTGTTTTAATTTAAAAAGCTACATTCTGGGTGATAAAGGAGTTGCTTTGTCATCCTATTAGCTCAGGTGATAATTGTATTGCTGTCGTGGTTTCACACAGCAGATGGATATCTATATTTTCAACACCACAATAAACGAATGAGTTTTTTTCGCATTATTCTATCAACCTTCTCTGACTACGAAAATATTACATATGGATTAATAGACAAACATACCTTCAATAAATATCTTGGACTCTTGGACTACTCTCAGATTTTGTTCATTTTGAATAAATACTTACAACATGCATGATACTGATGTTAACATTTCCATTCCATGAGACCACAGATATGGTGATAAGATGTAAGAGGGAGAGAGGCTCTAGATAAGGCCAGGAATATTATTTCACATGCAGACTGGACCCTTCTTGAGCCTCACCTATGCTTTCGAACAGGATTTTAAAAGAAACAAAGGTATACCCTTTCATTATAAATTCACTTCATTTTTCAATTACCCTTTACGCATACTAAAAGTTTCAGCATTGCGCATTCAACATCTCGAGTTTCAAAATTTGATTGTCTCCGCTGGTTGCATCGATAATTGTAAAGAAAAGATAATGCTGACATCGTGTCATTTGTAATCAATACCACTCTTTAAAAAATCACACTCCTTGACCCACTTAATAGACAACACTATCGCATGGGGAATTATTTCAACCGTCATCTTTCCCAAGCAACTCTCTTACTTAAACCAGCTTCACCCGCCTCACATGGGCGTCAGCAGGCGGAAGTCGGGGGTGCAAACGACCCCCTTTGAGCTTCAATTTTACAGAAACGTTTAAAGAATGTACCAAAAATTGAAGTAGGTTTCTTCTTTCATTGCAAAGTATAAATTTCTTTCAATATGCTGAATATTAAATTTCGCTGCAATTACAGAACGTGTCCCCCAAGTTATTATTTTCACCCTTACTTTTTTAAACAGTTAAAGGTAAGGTGACATGTAGCTACACCTTTCCATAGTATTATAATCATATTCCACCACGTACAGAAATGATAGAAAAGTATGAAAAAGTACTTTTGATGAAATACCTTTATTTTCCAGTGGCATTTCACAAGGGTCTCATGTGAAAGAAAAAAATTTTCCAATTCGTGTCCCCCAAACCCCGTAGCAATACTCTTTTCCTAACTCAAGATATCTCATATTAAAACGTACTCATTTTTCTCTAAAAATACCTCCAGTTCTCATCAAGGTCACAGACTGTTATGTAAAGTGGGCACATTGCCTCAGATTCCTTTTGTTTT
>WURT03053687.1:0-14144 GCA_009936505.3 Holothuria glaberrima
CCACTTTGCTTTGATGCCTTAGAAAATTACTCTCACCAAATGCACTAATGGCCTTGATGTGATGATATATCCTTTTTTCAGTTTCCAGTTTTTGGCCTTAGTTTTCCCATACTAAGTCATAGTGCCCTGAAATATTTCTGCATTGAAGGCCATTTCACCTTGCCTTTTCTAGTTCTTAATTTGGACCCTGTTGTTAGGTATGTCAACTTGACCCTAGTGTGTAGTTGTGCCCTATTGCTTTTGCCATCATTGTCATGCATAGTAATAAGTGGGCAGAGCAAAACTTGAAAATATAAAAGTGGCAATATTTCCTGATCGGGAAGACAGATTAACTTCATATTTGGTATGGGCTGGTATGCTGCATTTGCTACAAATGTTATTATTTTTTTTTTTTTTTGAACTCGGTTGGAAGTATTGTAAAGTAGGGGATCTTTTGCTGTGTCTAATCTTGAACATAAGAGAGGTCAAAAGTCATGTAAGGGTCATTTGTAGTCATAGTTTGAAAATAAATAGAAAGCTCCTCTGTGCCCATAGCAATAGACCTTTATGAAAACTGGCCAGTGTAAACTTTAAATGGTGGTTCAAGTATGACACAGGACTCTATATTTTGGACTTTTGTACATTGTCTTTTCCATGGTAAACCATTTAAAAAATCATGAAAACAACATCGGGATTCATAAACAGTTGCGTAAGTTCTTGCTAAGTCAAAATACTCACGCACTGCGTAAGAACTTTCTTAAGTGGTATTTGCGAAAACAACTTTCGCAGTTTGTAAAGATAAGCTGCAACAGATTCCCATTAACCAATCGTGTGTGAGGTTGAATCTTGCTTTGTCACATTTTGAGCCAATCACATTGAATGTTATTCATAAAACGACGCGCAGTCTTCTGTGGCAACACGCGGGCTCCTACGTTCTACACAACTGTGCACAACACTTGCTTCTGTACTGTGTTACTATGGCTTTTCTGTACTTAAGACAACTCTGAAGCTTGCGTAAAGTTACGCAAAAAAGTTACGAACTTTTTCCTTTGTGAATACCAACTAAGAAAGATGTGTTGCGTAAGTCAGACTTGCGCAATTTTTTGTGCATAAGTAGTCTTTATGAATCCGGCCCCAGATCATCAAGTGAGACTTCTCTTGGCAAACAGCTGACTGTATATGTCATTGTTTTGGATAAGAGACACCTGAGCATGCATGAAATGGAATTGATTGATTGAATACTACCACAGGTTGTTAGGATTTATCTAGGCAAACAGTTGATAGCATGTCATTCTCTTGTATCAGATATATCACGAACTGTTCTCAGTTCCGACTACATTACTTTGTTCAGATGTCTCTGTAGTGCGAAAGTTTAAACGACGGTCAGTGTTAGGACAATGATTAGGTAAGGGTAATAGTAGAGGTGCAACCCAATATGCTTAAGTGTGCATGAATTGTAATTGACTAAAGTTTAATTTAAAAAAAATACTACCGCTAATTGTGAACAAATTATTAATGTAAATTGTCTGTGGGACGATTCTCAAAGAGAGTTAATCTATTAAGTACACTTTCATGGCCGATGATTCGTTAAAACTCATAGGAGCTATATATATGAACCTCGTAATGGTTCTTAGGCTCTAAAATTGCATGTAGGGAACACATACTACTGGAAGCCTGCAATATTTCAATCTGTGCACTTGGACATTTCACACATCCATGATCCTACCGTACTCTGTCTATACATGTACAGAGTGTGTAGGTTTACACGTGTTGTTTTGTTTCATATAGCAGCACATAATGGATGCACGCACTACATATCCGTGTGTAAATATCTGTTCTATTCATACTACAGCTGTGCACAAATAAATGGGAGCTAGCACGAGTTGGGGTGCACCGTGCATGCAACTTTCTTACACAGCTTTATACTGGGTCACGTTTCGGACACTGCTATTGCGTAAATCATAAAAGTACAAGGTACACTTAACTTTCACACAAATTAAAATGCATGTTTTACTTAAAAGCCCTGGCCATAACTACTGCAAACTATGATGTAGCAACTGGAATTTACTCTGTATAAGCAGCGATAAAAAAATACTGTAATTTCCCTTACCTTGCCCAATGTTCTTGCGATGTAGGTCAACTTTTGTACAGAGCAGGTGCGTAGCCTAATGTCTTGGTGTTTGCATGCAATCACAGACCTATACACATGCTGTGACTTAACTGTGCTTTTGTCACGCGTTTGACTTGAACTTTTGTGTAGAACATGGAAATGGCCTTACGAATTGGTATTTGCATACATTTCTGCCCTATATCAAATGTACAATTAATGAATGTGAATTTGATACTTGGTTTAATTCGGGTGAATTAAAAAAGTCAGTGAACAATTGCTAGATCTGGATGTGCAGGTTTTCAAAGCTTGTTCAAATTGCGATTATTGGCACATATTTGGACTTGTTTGAGTCTTTAAAAGTAATGTTTTCTTGCTTATTTTTCATAAGAAATTTGACTACATAATTTTTTTCATCAGAGGGAAAGGTGAAGCATCCTCAGCTCAAACATTTTTGGAAATTTACGAGCGGCGATTGGCTCAAATTTTTATTTTTTTTCTTTCACCCGTCACAGCAATTTGGGAGCAATTTTCAGCATTTTGGGAGCGAATTCACACTCTGCCCCCATGTTTTTCAAGCATTACGAGTAACATACCAAGAGAGGTTTTGCCACGGCAGCCTGTCAGATTGCTAGAAATGGTACTTCCCTGCAGGTCTTAAAAGTTCCAGTTATTTGGCATTGAACTCTCCCGAATATTTTGGTGCCTCTGGAAAAGATTGCGGCATGCTGATTGAATATGATGGTGCTACTGCATCTTTTCTGCTAGCAAGACCTCATATGCATTAGAAATGCACCAAATCTTATTCCTCTTCCTAAAGCAACAATTTGAACCTTTTCTAGTGTAATACAGCTCTAGGGGTACAAAGTCTTTCCATAGTGCTGTAGTTGGTGGTGATGCTCCCTGGTCAGCATAGATTCCATTGGATTACTTTTGGGACTAATTGAATTCCTTAGAAATGCCCTGGTAGGGTTCCAGGAGGAAAATGTAAGATGAAGTGGAAACACCAGAAAAAGCTTGCAGCCAACTACTACTGGCTGTATAGCAAGCACTTCAAAATACTGTATTTGTAGAGCTTGTGAGGTGGATAGAGGGAGAGGAAAGAAGGAAAAATGGAGAAACCAAGTATGGGAAAGAGGGCTTTGCAAATATGAATGGTTATTGCAAGTATATTTTGAAATGGTTGTCCTTTGTGAATGTACTAAGTAGTATTACACATAAAGCAAGGTATTGCAGCATCTTGTTGCAACAGTGGCATTTGATATTGAGCTGATCCATGCAGTAACAAGACAGTTGACAGATATCGTTACTTTACCATCTGACTGGTATCAATTATCAAAACAACAAAAAAGAATACCAGTAGTCTGGATTCTACAAAGTTTTATGAATCTCTTAGATTTCATTTTTCAAAAGTACCAATGAACTAACCTCTGAAATGAAAATTATGTAAAAGCACAGGAAGAAACTATTTCCGCCTAGAAAAAGGAATTCCAGTTTTCCAAACAGAAAAGTGTGAAGGAAATACTGGAACTTTGGGAACCCTGCCAGAGTACATGAGTGCAAATGTGAGAACACATTAGGACATACAGCACATGGGTGGCAATCCCACGGGGACAGGGGGGACATGCCCCCCAAATATTTGAGAAGTTGCCCATTGACTTTGATTTTTCACACTCTAAATTATTTGAAAATGGAGTCATGTCCCCCAATATTGGAGAACAAATTGCTTCCCTTGATACAGCAAGTGCAGTATCACTCACTCATTAGGAGTGCATTCAAGACCATAACATCAAGAATGAGCCTTAATCTTTTAAGCTCTATGTAGTGGTGATGTTCACCAGTGGTTTACTTTTTGACTGTTGCAGTGTGCACTTTTGGATCAGACATGATAGTAAAATTCTTAAACTTGAAAGCAATGTGAAAATAATGTTAAAGGTCCTGCAATCTGGTTCCAGGAAGTAAAAATTCCCCTTACTTAGTTTACTTCTAGCCTCTCCAATTTAAAAACCTGTCTTACACACGTCCAAGTTAAAGCTATAGTAGCCTTCACTGAATTTAAATTGCTCAGTGCCATATCAACATAATACTGTGTATGAGCAACAAGGACCACAACTGACTGACTGCACAAGTCATTGACCAACCAGAGGAAAGTCATGCCTTTGCTATTAAAGATGTGGCTAGCACGTTTGGCCAGTGTAGGTAGCACACCACTAATTCAAGGGGAATCCCTGTGGAGGATATTACCCTATGAATTTGACACCCTGGAAAAACTTTTGGGGGGACAGTTTAGATAATGTTGCTGAAGTGATGTATTCAATTTGTGATGTGTATGTGGTAGGAAAGTAAGTAAGTACTCATTCTGCAAAAGTAAAGAAAATTGAAGGTATTTCAGGCACTTTTTTTTGCAATATATCCTTCGTCGATGCAAAATGGCATTTTGAATGAGTAAAAAAAGAAAAGAAAAAGAAAAACAGGAACAACCACTCTACTTTAAAAGCCCTTCTAGCTCAAAATCTCAACGGTCATGGTACACAAATTTGAAATCATTGTGAAAGGCCTAGGTACTCGTGAGCTTTTGTATGAGGAGTAGCTTGTGCCTTTTGAAAACTTCTACAAGGGGCCATGAAATGAACCAAAATTAGTGTGTAAGTCAATAGAGGAATAATTAGTGGTGTGCTACTTGTAACTGTAGTGAACAGTAAATATCTTTGATTTTGTACTTATGTACAAACTCATTATATTCTTGCATCAGGGATCTTGATCCTATTGTTAAAGGGCCCTGAAAGAAATTATTACTTATGAACTTTTAAATGCTTGCTTTGTATGACATGTAATTCTCATCACCTTTCAGTACAAGTTAGAAGGATCCATTTTTTCTGCAGGTTCTGTTTGCCACAGAGACATTTGCAATGGGGGTAAATATGCCAGCTAGAACAGTGGTATTTGACTCTATTCGTAAGCATGATGGTACTGCACTGCGCCACCTCAATCCTGGGGAGTATATTCAGATGGCAGGTAGGGCTGGAAGAAGAGGCCTAGATACCACAGGAACAGTGATCATTCTTTGTAAAGGGGATGTACCAGAGATGTCAGACTTACATAAAATGATGCTTGTGAGTTTTAGTCTTTGATTCATGCTCTTTTTGTCTTTATTCTCTATTAATATTAAATGGTTGTGTAAGCAATGCCAGTATCATTGTAACTTCATCTGTTTTAAGATAATCATTGATGTGAAGATGGTAGTATGTGATACACTATGTGATGCAGATTTGGAGTTATGGCAGCATGTATGATAATGTCCTATCAATATAATTAAGAATCTTGGTAAATATGTTCATTGAAATTGTAGGGAGGTGATGAAACTGTAATTTGGGTTTCAGAACAAAGGTTTGAAAGTGTTACTTTCTTTGGTGCTGAAAACTCAGTATGGCCAACATGATACCTGATCATCCATGTGGATTGCGTATGAGCCATTATCAGAAACATTGACTTGGTATCCTTAGTTTACTTGAGATGTTGGGGGTTCATAGTGGGAATTGAAACTGCCCTCTTAAGGAGCATCGCACAAGGAATTCATTTTTAGCTTATTTCTCTATCAAATGGTTGAAATATGTGATATTGTGATAAGTAACCCAAGCTACTGTAGGCTTTTTTCTTTATAAAAGCATTAGTGTTACATTTGTGTGCTAATTGACTCTACCTCACACACATTGTAACATCAAGCCACACAAAGTGTACCTAGCTTTGTGAGTATTTACAAGCCATATGCACAGTAGAAAAACATCATTACATACCAAGCCCCTGCATTAATAATGTGTGATGAATATAAATTGATAGTGCAAAATAGTTGAAGATTTGTGATGGGCATATGCTTGATTACAAATAGTATAGTTAACTGTTTTTGGAAAAAGCACGATGTCTGGATCATGGTCTGGAGCATGGATTCTGATACAGGGACTGGAGCATGGATCCTTGTACATGGGCTGGAGCATGAACTTTGGTACAGGGGTTGCAGCATGGATTCTATTGCAGGGGCTGGAACATTGATTCTGATACAGGAGTTGGAACATTGATTCTGGCACAGGGACTGGAGTATGGCATCTGATAAAGGGGCTGGAGCATGGACTCTAGCACAAAGGCTGGAGCATAGACTCTGGTACAGGGGCTGGAGCATGGACTCTGATACAGTGCTGGAGCATGGACTCTGACACAAAGGCTGGAGCATGGACTCTGGTACAGGGGCTGGAGCACGGACTCTGATACAGGGGCTGGAGCATGGACTGGCACAGAGGCTGAAGCATGGACTCTGGTACAGGGGTTGGAGCTTGGACTCTGATACAGGGGCTGGAGCATGGACTCTGGCTCAGAGGCTGGAGCAGGGACTCTGGTACAGGGGATGGGGCGTAGACTCTGGCACAGGGGCTGAATTCAATAAATGCACAAAGTGTACTTTAAGTGTAATTTATGTTGCATATCTTGCTTTAAAGTCAGTACTCAGAAGAGGAAAAGAATGTGTGTTGGTGTGCATTGTTGTGAATGGTCAATTAGCCTCATAAAACAAATGCCTTTCAAGCTCTGAACTGTTAGCAGCTACAAAGCAGTCAGTGGAATTGTGTTAAGATGTGACACAATTAAATGTAATGGCAATTGACTCAGAGCATTTATGGTAGTTATGCAATGTTGTTCAATGTATCCCAAAGTAAGGAAGCTTCCTGCATCGTGCAGATCAAAAATATTTAAATGTGTACAAAAATTCAATTTTTTGTGAATCCAGCACTAGTTTCATCCACTTTATTTTCCTTACGTCAGGGTAAACCAACCATGCTGGCTTCTCAATTCCGTCTGACTTATACCATGATCCTTCATGTCCTGCGGGTCAGTGAGATTCGCGTGGAAGACATGATGAGACGGAGTTTTCTGGAATTTGATGCCCTGAAGGCTCAGTCAGAGAATAAAAAAAAGGCAAAGAAATTATCAGAAGAACTCCAGAAGATGGAGGATGTAGATTGCTATCTCTGTAATGTGGACTTAAAGGATTATTACTCCAGTTGTAAATTCTTAACAGAAGCTCGTACTAAATTACAGGTGGTGCTTTAGTTTTTTTGAAATTGATATTAAGGTTTGGTCATCTATTCATTTCTCTTGAAAAAAAAATGTGTTTACCATGTTTGAACATAGCAATGTTAGATAACTTTAATATATATTGTGAACAAGAAGTATGAAAGCTTTCCTTAAGCTGATGTTCTAAACAGAATGAAGAGTGAGAACAATGTGATCTATGTCTAAAACATTAAAGTATCGCACAACATAACACTAGCTCACAGAAGAAGTGGTCTTGTTTCACTCTCGAGGAAAAACCAAGAGCAAATGAATAGTTACAGTTTCCCTCTTGAACATTCACGTCTTTTCTCTAGCTGCTTGGTACTTCCCCAAAACTCTGTACAAAATCCATAAAAGTGCTGGTGATTATGATGGTAACTTTATCTCAATATTCTTTTATTTTTTTTCATCCTAGACCATTCTGCTTACACACCCAGCTGCTATCAAATCTTTAGTACCAGGGAGGGTTATCATTGTTAACAATACAAAACACAAAAATGCCCTCGGTGTGGTACTGAAACCTCCAACAGGATTCAAAAAGAAGAAAGTAGTCTCTCTTGTCATTTGTGAAGAAACTAACAAAAATGTGTCAGAAATGGAGTCTGAAAATTCACGGGATGAATCACATATTCAACCAATCAAAAAAGAAACCCTGTTTCATCCGGAAGGACAATGTGGACATGTGATTGAGGATCTTGGGGCAGAGGATATTGTTGCAATTACCCATACAAAGATAACAATTAAACCTGATGCAATTATTGACAACTACAATAAAAGAAAAATGCCAAGGTTTAGGTAAGTTTGCTGTAATGCATTCTTGTGTGTCAGTCTCATTCTAGGGTGGTTACCCTAATACACAAACTCCATTCTTTCCATTCTAGCTCTCACAGCCACCTTTTACCACAAGCCATATTTATAGCACAGCATCTTATGCGAGTATTCACCCTCCTAAACAATAAACCTCACTCCATTGACATTACTGGAAAAATTTCTTAACAAACATACTTCTAATTTGTATTTTTTTTAACAAAGTGATGATACTGTTAAAAATCACATCTTGGTTTCCATGTGTTTTAGATTACTTGCCAAAGGCAGGCACGTCAAAAACTGAAACTTTGTAAACATGACATTACAAGGGAGGAAGCACGAATAAATATCTTCTAAGACATGTTTCTTTTTTTTCAACTTTTTTGTATTTAAATTTTCGTTGGTTCAAAGATCATGTTAGGTCAGTAGGGATCAAATTGTGAATGCATTGTAAAAAATAATGTAGTCAAGGAGTATAAATTTAAGGGATGAACCTCTGTGTGACAAACCATCCCCTTTCAGCAAGGAATCACCAAGCCTTTGGGCTTTCTGGTTTGAAATGAAGTGAGAGACATTTTGCTAATCTCCCATTCCTCAATGTTACAATCTTTTAATATTCTGAAAGGCATTAGGCCTTAGAGTGTGCAATTATCTTTCTGCATGTCTTTGCAGGTATTATTGTACTGTAAGTATGACTGCTATATTTTATTTATTCCAGTCAAGACCCACCAGGTCAGTCTACAGTACTTGCTACTCAAGAACTCTTGCGGCTGACAGAGGCCAGTCCAGAAGGATTAGAGACTATTGATGCAGTCAAGGACCTACATATCAGAGACTTAGAACTTGTTGAACAATTCAAAGAGATGGAAAATCTAGAGCTGACTATTTCTATCTTTGAATGTTTGAATTGCTCACAGTTTGATAATCATGTAAGGTTGCTTTTAGTTTTCTATCTACAAACTGGGATCTTCAATTGTTGACAGTTTTGAAAACAACGAAGCATTTTTGAAATTATTTGTATAACAACACAGGCACTACTTTTAGTCTGCACATTGGATATGTACAATTTCCAGAACAAAAACACCAGTGTTGAATGTTTATTATTCTAGGGCTTTTTATATGCTTGTATCATTGGCAGTGAACACACACTCAGTAGCACAGTTCATTGTATTACATATAATATCCAGGAATATGGGGAAACTTGACTATGCTCTTGAGAGTTTTTTATACATTCTGCAAATGCTCATTGCATGAACTTCCTGTTAAATAAGTTTGTTTACCAATTTACATATTCATGTAATTCCAATGCACTGGATATGTTTTTGCTATGTGTATGTATTTGTGTGCCTGTTTGGGTGTGACATCAAGCTTTTTACCACCATATCTGTAAAGGTTACAGTTGCATAACCCATAGTTGGTGTGCGCGTTACCCTAGTTGCATAGAGAGATTCATCTTGCACTGGTGGATGTCCACGGTAGTCTTGGGTCAACTTAAATTGAACTATCAAAATCAGGTAACCACTGTATCCAAAGAAGGACAAACTTCTTTCTTACCAGCCATGAAAAGAATCTTGCTGGTTGTGTTCATGGTCAGGGGTTACCTTGAGTCATCAGAGATTGCATTTAAAACTTAAAAAATTAGATGAAATCCTTAAGAAGAGATGTACTAATATATTACTTTAAATACTAGAGTGCCCATGACCGATGTTGAGTAAAACCTCATTGATTGTGGTAGCAGTGAAAGGTCATGCTGGGTGGGTAGAGGTCATATTGGGAGTACTTTATGAATGCAATATCTTCAGGAACTGAGGCAAAACTGATTAACATCAAAGTTTACCTAGATGTGAATAATTCACTTCTCCTGCTTTTTTGTTTGGGTCTGGTGACCCTTTGGAAACAGCAGTGTGCAAAGTGTGAAAAAGTTTGAAAGCCTTTGCCTCAGAAATTGTAGCACTGATCAAAAAGTTTTTTCATCAAAATGATTGTAAGCCACTTTGAAATGTATATGGAGGGCAGGGTATAAATATACATCATGATGACGATGACGATGACGATGAACATGACGATGATTACTGCTGCTGCTGTTTCTGTGTTGTAATGGAATCTGACTCAGATTAGGAGCAAAAAGCTTGTCGTCCAAATGCTCTGGGATGTACAGTGTGACCCAAGATCGATTTCATATATATATATGAGTTTTCCTGTTGCCCTGGTACTGTAAATATGTATCTCAACAACAACACCACCATATGTGGTGGGCATGCATAAGGGAGATCAAAGTAAGAGACAACTGTAAATGTGCCAGGATCAACACATGTTTGTCATATAATCTTTTGATAAGATCAAGAGATCAAAGCTGAGCCTATTATAAAAACACTCCAACATTCTACTGCAGATCTTTGTTCATACTTTCATTACCTTGCACTTTCATCACCTTAATCACAAATTCTTTTTTGTTTATCTGTATTTATTCTCATTTTGTACTAACAGTTTTCAAAGTTTGCCAAGAAAATGAAAATTTTCGAAGAACAACAACATTTTAGCTTTTTGTCCTGTGATGACAGCCTGCAACTCATTCCTGAATATCATCAGAGAATTGCTGTAAGCTGCCTGTTTTCATTGAGCTCATTATTGATTCCTTGCCAAAGGTAGGCAAGGAATGTATGCGATGTCGATGTTGTGTGTGTGTATGTGACGCTTAGCTTGTAAACACGATATCTTAAGATAGCAATGACTAACTCTTTTCATATTTGGTAAATAGATTTATCATGTTGAGAGGAAGAACCCTATAGTTTTTGGTAGAGGTCAAAGGTCATTTGAGGACACCAGAGGTTAAACTGCAAAAACCTTGTAAATGGCTTGTAAACATGATATCTCAAGATAGCAATGGCTGACACTTTTCATATTTGGTTTATAGATTTGTAATGTTGAGAGGAAGAACCCTATCGTCGTTGGTGGAGGTCAAAGGTCATCTGAGGTCATTGGAGGTTAAAATGCGAAAACCTTGTAAATCGTTTGTAAACACGATATCTCGAGATAGGAATCACCGACACTTCATATTTGGTATAAAGATCTGTCATGTTTAGAAAAAGAACCCTATTGTTTTGGTTGGAGGTCAAAGGTCATTTGAGGTAACTGGAGGTCAAACTGCTAGAACCTTGTAAATGGCTTGTAAACACGATATCTGGAGATAGGAATGACCGACACTTTTTCATATTTGGTATATAGATTTGTCATATTGAGAGGAAGAACCCTAGTTTTTGGTGGAGGTCAAAGGTCATCTGAGGTAACTGGGGATAAAATGCGAAAACATTGTAAATCGTTTGTAAACACGATATCTCGAGATAGGAATCACCGACACTTCATATTTGGTATAAAGATCTGTCATGTTTAGAAGAACCCTATTGTTTTTGGTGGAGACAAAGGTCATTTGAGGTCACTGGAGGTTAAACTGCGAAAACCCTGTAAATGGCTTGTAAACATGATATCACGAGATAGGAATGACCAACACTTTTTATTTTTGGTATATAGATTTGTCATGTTGAGAGGGAGAACCCTATTGTTTTTGGTGGAGTTCAAATGTCACTTGAGGTAACTAGAGGTCAAAAGCCAAAAACCTTGTAAACACGATGTCTCAAGATAGGAAGCTTGGATAGATATTATATGTAGTATGTGGATGCGTTATGGTGAGAAGGTGAACCCTGTTGTTTCTGGTGGAGGTCAAAGGTCATCTGGGGTCATGGGGAGTCAAACACTCAAAACCTTGTAACAAGTTATCTCAAGGTAGGAAGCTTGGATAGATTTCATGACTGGTATGTACATGCCTTAAGTTGAAAAGAACCATGTTGTCTTTGGTTGAGGTCAAAGGTCATCTGGGGTCACCTGGGGTCGAAGTGTGAGAACCTTCTTAACATGATTTCTCAATGTAGGAAGCTTGGATAGATTTCATACGTGGTAAATGGATGCTTTATGGTTGGAGGAAGAACCGGTTTGTTTTGGGGAGGTCAAAGGTCATCTGGGGTCATTAGGGGTTGAAAACAAAACTTCCCAAGAAAATCCCATCATTTTCAATGGCAAGGAATCATTAAGCCTTTGGGCTTTCTGGTTAGACATTGTTGAAAGTATTTTTTTTTTGACATGAAAGAATTGATTTCTTTGTGTTTCATGTAAGGTGACATCACCTAGTTAAGTTTATATATGCTAAATTGAATGAGTCTATTATGTTGCTAAAGTATGAAAAAAAATGAGGATTTAGGATGATGTTATTCAAGAAAGTTGCTTTCTGGTCTGTGGTTGATTTAATGCTGTTTTAACAAATTTCTTACTGGAGTGGGCTTAATGGGGTATTCCTTATTACTTCCCAAAGTAGTAATATGCATCAGTTTGTTAACTTTTTTAAGGTTCATTATTTGTTAAGAATTAATTCTGCAGGTCAAGGTGTGTGGTGCAAATTAAGTAAAAGGACTTCTTGGGAAAAAAACATACTAAAAGTGAGAGGTAGGGTTTTCTTTGTTCCTGTTACACAAGAGAGTTTCCCTTCTATGGAAAGCAGAAATCATTTAAGTGTGCTGACCACCTTGGATTTTCATTCATTTTACAGGTTTTACAAGAATTAGGACACATCAACAAGGACAAAGCATTAGAGCTGAAAGGTCGAGTGGCATGTGAAATGAATAATCATGAACTTGTAATCACAGAATTGGTGTTTAGAAACATCCTCTCACCACTTGAGCCTACTGAAATTGCAGCCCTCTTATCCTGCATGGTCTTCCAGGAAAAACGATGTAGTGAACCAGAGTTGACTGATTCCCTAAAAAAGGTACCAAACAAAGAATTTATTGTATGTTATACTGGAATCGGGATAACATTATGTTGGAATTTTACAAGGCTGTCTTTTTGCATTTGTGCAGAAACAGGTGGGAAATGTCAGTTGCTGGATGGTATGGGGGAGTGGAGTGAGAGCATGGAGGTGAAAAAACTTAGGAGTGGAGTTGCAACTGTATTAAACCAACTCTTTAGTTGTAAATTTCAGTTGGCACTCTTGCTGAAAAGGACACTATGTTTTAGGAGCAGTCCATTCAGTGCATATTAAGTGGGTAGAATTTACTGTCACTGTTTTCATTGGGCATTAACACCTTGAATTACTGCCGGGTTTCCCCTGGTACTTAATGCCCGGGCAGCCGCCTCGCTGCTTGTTGCATCCGCCTTGCCAAGAAATTGCCATAATTACCGCCTCATGCTTTTTCTCCCATGAAAATTACTTGAAAGACACAGGATCGATTCCTCCCTTTAGAGGATGCTTTTATGTTAACAAGAAACCACGCAGAACTCCTGAGACATTTCCCTTGCTTTCACAATTGCCCTTAAAACACCTTCAATTTGCACCCAGGGAGCTCTAAATTGTTCTGAATTTCCCTCTGAAATCCAAATGTGAGAAGGAACTCTCGTAAGAAGAATGAATTTGAGGCAAACTCTTGGAATGGAAAAGTGATAAGAAATATCGGTAAGATAGCATTCAATTTCAGGTGATATGAATGAATTACGTTCGATTTGCCAATACATAGATGCAATCATAAAAGAAGGATTGTGATTGGCTACAATTTTCATGGCTTTGAATTGAAGTATGGAGAGACTTGAAGCCACCAGACCTCGATACACATGTTGACCATATCAATTTGAATTGCCTTAAAAATGCCATAAGTTGATATTATCTCAGTGACAGTTTTTGGCACATGGCAGTGGCGGATCCAGGATTTTGCCGAAGGGGGGGGGGCACAGACGAGAAATGACTAATTGCCGTCCTTGGGGAGGGGTCTAAGGGGAGGGGATGCCCTCCTCTTTGGAAAATTTCACAAGATATGGAGGTTCTCAGGTGCAATCTTGTGCTACTTTTCGTACAAGTTTGGAGTAAAATTTTTTTCCAATAAATCATATATTCATGGTTTGCCGGGCAAATATTTGCAATTTTGAGCAATGAGCTGGGATTAACGTCTTTGGGAGTAGGTGGTGATGCAAACTACTTTTTACTAGGCTACTCTAGGCCATTTCATCTTGGATGCCCCCTTCCAGATTGAAACTATTGATGCAGTCAGAGTGCCCCTTTCACCTTCACTTTATCAGAATGATGGTGTACTCTTTTTGCAAATTTATTTTA
>WURT03053698.1:0-14144 GCA_009936505.3 Holothuria glaberrima
CATTACCATTTCAGTTGTGAGTCAGATGGACAGAATCTCTTAGTTTGATCATTTACCATCAAAATGTGAGTGAATCTCAACAGTTGTGAAAAAATCATGAATTTTGTGAACAAACTCAATAAGCCCCTTTAAGGCGCCGTTCACTTTTGGACACCGTGTCCGTAGGCGAGATTTGATGTCTGAAAGTGGGAAGGCTGGATGAGAGGGCTAAGAGAATGGCCGTACGGGACTGTTGTTCTCGTGGAGGGCGGTGATTCTGCCCGACTCCAGAGTCTGGAGTGTAGAATTTAACTGTCCAATTTTCCTCCCGACTGAGACAAAATATCTGTCCGATTTAGTCAGGCGTCTGACATTTGGGGGCCACAGCCCCAGCCCTCTGTCCCGAACGGCCATGGCTAAGAGAGTGAAGCTCCTGAATAGAATATGCTGTATGGTTGTTTTATCCTATGGTAAACAACGAACCAAGTTATCCATCAAATCTGTTCAAAAAGTTAACTAAGGGTCTATGGATAAAGAACACTTCCTCGTAATTTAGTCCCTGAATGTCCATTTCCCGTTTAGCATGTATTTAATCGAAATAATAATTACAGCTATAGCTATTAACTGATACCTGCCTATACTTACCCTTAGTCGAGGTTAATACACTATGACGAAAAATTTTGCCGTTATAAATTTGTGGGGCCTTACGTGGAAGCCCTTGAGCAAGGGCGCCGTTCAATTTTCAATTTATCCGGCCATGAATGATGCTAAATTGTCACCTTTTTTTAGTGGCCTCAAAAACGTATTAATAATAAACAGCAACGGCTAAAGGAAAAAAAAAACACATGAACATATCAAAATGTGAATTGGAGCTTGACTGATTCAGGCGAAATGAGGAAAGGAAAGAAAGTGACAAAGTGTAAACAATGTCCCTGCACTGAGCTGCAGAAGAAACAAATTATTCATTAAATTATTTCCAGTGAGAAGTAGTCTGCTGCAAAGAATCTATCACACAAGCATAGCCGTTATTTAATTTTCACAAAGTTCAGATTAGCCCTAATACATCTATCATGATGCACTTCCCAGTCAAGACTTATTGCTAAGCTTTCTTTTACACCACCAAGTTGTTCTAAGGCCAGATGTGCCGATCCCGAGAAAAAACTGTTCAACCTCAGGGAATTTTTAAGAGCAAACGTTACCACACTTTCAACGTATCTCATCCTCTGATAAATATTCCGCCCTCTGAAGCCATCTTTTCCCCCTCAAAACCTCATTTGGCTGTGGGCATGGGCCAGGGGAAGTGACTGTGGGACCCCCAACTTTTGTCAAAAACAATCGATATTTAATTAAAACAGTCCCTATAGGAGCTGATTAAAAGATCACGCATTACAAAATCTGTATGGTTATGAAAACATTATTTCAGAGATGCTTTATCAGACGAAATAAGTGCATGTCCCCCATTTTCCCCTTTATATATGAGATAATTTGCAGAACAACTATAAGAAACTTATGAAAGGTTTCAATTTAGAAATTGCAAGCGTGGCATAGGGGGAGTAGCTTATATTCTACAGCAAAGTAAAAGGCCTGTCAACCCTTCCCCAAAATTTCCAGATGGTTTACTCCCTTTCCTAACCCAAAACTTTAATGCATCTAAATTTAATACACCTTTTCTACCCACCTGTTTGAGGAGGATCCGTTGTAATATAGTGACACTGCTAACGTTTACTCGGCTTCAGTACCAAACATGGGATGTTTGTGATTCGATAGCCTAAAATGTTCGACATGAAACTCAGCCCAGAAGATTTTCAAAGTTACATCTATATACGTAAAGATGTAGCTAGCGAACATTTTGTAAACCATGGCTCATGAACACTGACTTTAATACATGGACACAGGATCACGTGACCAATACGGTCGCCACCGTTCGAACCGCAGGGCTACTACAATTTGGCCAATTTGATGATGAATCTGCAACATTTCCGACAAAGTACAACCATCAATGGAAGAACAGTTTGACAATCCTTCATTCTTTTTGTTGAATTTGACCTGAGCTTGCATCCTTTCTAAAATATTACAAGTTTCTCACACAATCTGTTAATACTGTGCCACTTGAGCAAGTCCAAACTTTAACACACAAGAGAATAGCAGGCGGCCATCTTGGTACGCTTTTTTTCCACGGACGTTGGCGACAACTTACCGATAGGATGTTAGCACCTGTGGCCGTACATTAGTGTAAGCCTAGCCTATATGCTCTGTCCATATATATAAGAAGTTCGTGCTCATGAAGCATCAAGTTATCCAGCAGAAGGACAGGTCACTCAGGCTTCTTACGATTTCTGTGCTCATAGGCTTGTAGGCACTGGTAGCCTCATGCCGGGCGGGGCGGCGGTATGGCGGATACCACGACTTCTTATTTATGACATAGCCTGACTCATAGGCAGGGCTTTAGCCAGGATTTTTAAGGTAGGGTGTCTCACTTATTACTGATTCACCTGGCACTATCCATCTGACGCCGTAGGCCTAAGCGCTAAGCACCTAGGGGTGGGAAGCAACGCCTTTTTCACATAATTAGGGTAAAAATCATGCTCACAAAGCTGTAAAAACACTTAAGCCTCCTTGAAGTTTGTAGGCATTTTATAATGGAATGTTCTAACTTCTAATTTACGGGAATTAGTTTGTGCGTACCGAAAGGTGTATGCTTTAGATTTTGGCGGGCACTAATTTGGTTTGAAATATCAGTGAGTTTAAATTATTTCTGAGCAAAGTGATGTCGAATCAAACTCAGTTTAGAAGCTAAGTCAATTTAAGGCTAAGTCCTTGCTCATAGGTCACTGTCTCGGTGCCATAGCTACTGGACCATGCCCAAGGGCGGCGATTTGTGTTGGACATTGGGGACGTCGGTTGGAAACCTTTAAATGATCTATATACGTATATGTGTACATGTACGTGTAAAGGCTACACATATGTATACCTATATGTATATGAATACGTAAACGTACACTTACACGTGGACCCATGTGTATACGCAAATGTTAGCGTATATGTTTATTTAATGTATGGTAACGAAATGGTCTCTTTAGTGGCGCTGAAGAAGCACACATCTTCCCTTTTCCTTTCAGTCAAAGAGCAATGCATGGGTGTGCGTTCAGAAGTCAGTAACAGTCAAACTTATATCATGCACGGCTTATATCCAACAACAGTCTCTTGGTTGGAGTCTGGAGCTGCCTCTCACAGTTCCCTGATTGCCTGATCTGAGTAGTTGACAGACAGGATACAAGAAATAGCAAGAAGGTTCCTAACAATAACACGAGAAAGCTACTACACGTGCACGCGAAGCGCCCAGAAAATTTGCATATTGAATAACATTAATTATATACACCCATGGTATGGTCCATTAGGGTATTTCCGGTTAGGGTGAACAACCCGGGCCGTATTAAAAAACGTCGAAGTTTGAGAAGTTCAGTGTTGTAAGAAGGCTACATGAAAAAAAAACTTTATTGGTGTGGAAACGATGTAAGACTAAAGACTGGTTTGTACTGCCACTGAAGAGAGCAAAGTGTGTTGAATGGACTGGAGGATAAATGAAAAAGGGGTGTCATGGCCCTTGAAAGGGGCTACATGTACCTTAAAGTTAACCTTTGGAATAAAAAAAAATTCCTTACGTTTCCATAATCTTGTTCCTACAGTATCATGATGTCAGCAACTGGCATTCGGACTGCGCTGAAAATAACTATCAAAGTAAAGCTAGAATCTATTTGGGCAGGTGGGAAATACGGAATATGAACGATAAATTGATGTCCTTCATGGGGATCTTACTGTTGATGTGCTGATTTAAGTGTGCTGAATCAATTAAAGGGATTGGAAACACCAGGATACGAAAAAAGAAAAACAAAAATTAATATCACAATATCCACACAATAGCTGAAATACGTATGACGCTGTTTTGCTGGAGGAGCATTCATCTAATACTTCCCATTAAATTGAAAACAATTTCATTAATAGGGGCAAAAACAAACAGTTTGTTAAAGATTAAGCTAGATTTAGTTAAAATTTAACCGCCATTAACCAAACCTTGTAAATATTAAACCAAATTCAGTCAAAACTTAGACAATATTCCGGTTCTTAGTCCTATGGCTTACATTCTTTTTAACAGCATTAAAGTAACTCTCACGGTTGTATGCGGATTCCCCAATTAAGTGCGTTAATTTGAAGGCCTTGAATATGGAGTTGAATATAAATATTTATGTGGTTGACAAAAAATTGATCGAGATGAAAGAGGTCCCCCTCAACCAAACGAATATAGGGATAACGGCTAATAGCCTAAGCCTACTCGCAAATTTTAGCAAACATTGCAGATTTTTTTTGTCAAAAATTTGAAGATCCTCCGTCTTCTCTAACCAAGATACTGGAGGAGTACTGTTTTACTAACAAACAAAGGTTTTACCTTCCCAATCAAATTAAAGATGGAATGTACATGTGTCTTCGATTACCTTATTGATCACCGAACATGCACCTTGATCAGTGTGCGCGCGAAGCGGGCCGAATAATAAATCGGGCTTAGGGCCTTTAAACCATCGAAAAGTAAATATTACCACGATTATCAGCAATTATTACGATTTTTGCCAAAATATCATAGATATCTTGTCCCCTTCAACCAAATTATTAGAAGGAACTTGTTTCACACTCACAATATTAGCAAATATAGTGGTCGTCGACCAAATAGTAAAAGTAACGAAAGGTGGTCCACCCCAACCACATTATTGGAGGACCATGTCCCTCCCCCGACCCCATCCCCCGCGATCACCGCCATTGCCCATGCCATAAAACCGGTAACAGCTCTTGCAGGTATAGCCTTGTGTATGGTATTTCGAAGGAACTGATGCAAACTATGTCTACGATTAATATCAACGTTATATTGCCTGTATGCGTTATCTGTGTTTTGCTACACCCGGTCGTTATCAAAGAAACAAGGGCTGCTCTCCTCAGAAAATCTGAAGTGGAATTAGATGAAATAGTCAAACAAAAAGGGCTCCCTACATGCCATGTTCAACGCAGCGTGCGATGCCGCTCTAGTGTGCAAATATCCTAAAACGTTCTAGTTATGCTCATGCAAACATACAATGAATAACAATAGTGGAAAGTGGGTGACAGTTTACTACCGTGGCATATACTATACAAGTTGCTGCATAACATTAGTAACATAAACCATTGGTCTTCGTCACCAGTGACAGATTAGGCTGCTAGGTTTGTGAAAATTTCAAATTTTCTACCATACGGACCCAATCATTTTAGACACATAACTGAAGCACTTTTCTTCTTTTCAAGAATCACTCCC
Organism: Holothuria glaberrima; assembly: GCA_009936505.3. NCBI lineage: Eukaryota > Metazoa > Echinodermata > Holothuroidea > Aspidochirotida > Holothuriidae > Holothuria > Holothuria glaberrima. The sequence continues at coordinate 5,315 of WURT03053698.1, forward strand.
CCTTTGAAAGATTTCTGCCTCCAATGCTGTTCGCCAAGTACGAAAGTAGTTGGTGGGTCCTTAGTTTAGACAAGTGGTTCCCAACCTTTTTTAGGTTACCGCCCTTTTAACCATCTTGAGCTGTCCCAATGCCCCCTCTCACCCCCTGCCCTCGTCCTATCATTCATAGTCGGACGCCCAAAAATATTTTTTTCTCAGTTAACTTTATAATCCAAACGCGGAAGAAACTGGGCCTAAGGGGTAGAGTTTGTAAAATTCTAATGCCATCTTTGGATAATTTTTGGACACAAAATTTATTTGGGGAGGGAGGGAGAAGGTTTCTGGCAGAGTGAGAGGGTCTTCTGAGAGGATGGGTGGAGGGAGAAAGAAGCGGAGGGGAAGAACTACCAGAGGGCAATATACCCTCTGGATGCCTTATTGTGCCCTAAAAAGCTGCAGTGATGTTTCGTAATCACTAGGGACCCTCAAATCAGTGCCAACGCCCCCTATTCCCCGTGTACTCTGTAGCGCCCGCCTGAGACTTCCCCACGCCCCTAGGTGCAGTAGGGACCTTTTTGAGAACCACTGGTCTATACGCAATTGGACTACTTAAACGAAATTTTAGCCTAATTGAAATAATTAAAATGATGTACCAGAATGGATGTCAGGTTTGAAAAGAAAATGTAGTACTTCATAAAGTAAAGCATAACAGTAAGAGTGTGAAGCAATGTTCGCAGTGGGAATTTTTTCGTAGCAGCCTGATGCAGGCCCATAGGCAGATTCGTAACAATCGGATGCCTGATTGTCGCCAAGTCTCTTGCCTTCAGATGCAGGCGGATATGCTGGTTGTCTAATGGGGGTGGGTCACTTTTCCATTCGAATGATACTCGGGTACATACGATTACCTTTGAATAAGTTTATGTTTTTAATGTCCTTGGGGTAAGGGTGCCGACCCAGTGCTGGTTATGGGGAAAATTCTTGGAATAGTCAAGGATGACATATGCAAATTGTTGCAACATTTTTAATTTTGTTTATGTAACCTTTTGTTGAAGGATTTGTCTTCTCGGAACTCTCTATAGAGTTCTTCTGACCTCATCCACTACCCCCTGGTTACGATCCTAACTTGCTAAAATAATTACATAATACAGATCAGATAATGCAGAGTGAATTTTGTAACGTATCGCAGTTGGTGTAATGTCCGGTTTATATTTTCAGTATAACGCTATAATGCTATGAAAGTTGAACGTAGTTCAACTCTGAGCAATCTCTGTGATTGACCCGGGTGACCAAGAGATGACCATACATGGTTCTTAAACAGGGCCGTGGCCTGCAGTGGGAGGGCAGCTTCCTACTGATACTTCCAAACCGTAAATGAAATTTGGGGTACTTGAGCAAAACAATTCTGAACTGCTGAAACTTTCACTATCCAGATAGTGATCACAAGGCCCCAAATACATTGAAAATCGTATATAAGAATTCCTTTTTCCCCAAATTTTCCCGGGGAGGTCCGCGGACCCCGTCGTGGACGCGTTCTTCGGCGGGTTTCCCTTCCTGACGAATGAACCCTTTTCCTCCTACAAGGTACAACGCTTGACTGCACTAGCATATATGCTGCTAAAGATAAAATAGCCTACGATTACTTTAAAATTAATAACAACACTCATTCAATGAGCTTGTAAACTTACTTTGAATGTGGAGGGCATAAGTCACCGCAAATTTATTTTGTAACGACGACAAATCACAAAAATGGGCCTTTACTCTTATTTCACTTCAAGGATTTTTCATGATATATTAGAACATAAATAGAATATTCAAGGTAAACCAAGAAGGTACTCTACACGTGAGTTTCACATTTAATTTAGTGAAAAACATATTGCGACATGGTTCTCAACAGCTGTTCATGAAATAGGATAACCGTGTACACTTAGTTCAAACTGGGGTAACTGCATTTTCAATTTAAATCAAATCTAACTTTCCGTCTTGTTTCTAAAAGATGAAATCTTAAAGTAGAGAATGTTTAGATGCACCATAGGGTCTAATATGTGTCATCCCCCCCCCCCTCCATCTGGAAGACATTTCAACCTACGCTACGGCCACGCGCCAACCAAGTAGCTCCCCCAGTTGTGTGCTAAGAGTGCTAGAGAGAAGACCGCCGGGTACCAGCCTTGTATATAGGGGTGCCATGCCAAAGCCGAAAAATTCAGTAAATCTTTAAAATTTAGGATCATTTAATCAACAACCAAGATAGAAGTAAATCACTAAATAATGAGGATTCCTAAACTTACAACCAAATTAAGGCTTTACAAAGCTTTACCAAAGTTAGCATCATTTTGCAAGCTACCTCACATGGATAAAATTTTCTCAAAGACTGTAGGGTGCACTCTGCACTGTCGTCCCATTCTCTTAGAAAGGACCTCTTGTCTTACGCCCAGCCCCCTCCCCCACAAATAGGAAGAATATCACTAAATAATGACAATGTTTAAAGATATAATCGGTTCAAAGCTTTGCCAATGGTAGCACAGTTGTGTACCTTAGCCGGGCCTTACATGTACCCCTCCCCTCAGACCCTCACTAAGGATGGTACCTATGCACATGTGAAAAGGGAAGGGCCCGCTTGCATGTCAACTGTCTGTAGCTACTTGGTGCCAGAAAGTGTCATGAACTGCCCCCTAGAGATTTCGCCCAGGCTACGGCACTCTTAAAGCTTTACGTCGAGTAAAAATTTGGAAGAATAAATCGGCTTTAATCGGTTCGTCCTATATTACGTTGGTAACCACATTTTCCTAAATTAAATGGAGTACCCCAAAATATGACAAAATATGGAAGACCTAATATACTTGGCTAAATGTCCCCTAAGTTGTCACTTCCTGGTGCAAGCATTAACGTGCACCTTAAATGTCCCTATGAAAACCGTTTCATCCATATTCGTTTGCTACTTTTTTATAACTGTGTCATTACTTTTTCTAGCGGGCAGCTGTCTTCCAGTGGCAGCTCCCTTGTTCAAGTACGATGCAATAATGGCAAGCCATGATCCAGGCGCGTAGCCATAAGGAGGGTTCGGGGGTTAACCCCCCCCCCTCGACCCAAGCTTGAAAACTTTTTGGCAAAAATCATCAGTCCGGGTGGGCCCGTATATCCACGGGGGCATTTCGGGGCAATGCCCACCAAAAAATATTTCTGCCCCCAGATGAAAATTTAAACTGCATAATAATTAACATAGGCGCCGGCACGAGGGCATGGGAGCGCGTGCCCCCCCCCCCAGTCAAAACATTCTGAAAGTTTTAAAATGCCCAAAAGGCGTTTTAGCTACAGATTTCTGTAGGGGGTAGGGTGAGATGTGTTTTCGACAAAGTGATGGATCTATTGTAAACATTTGCTATCACAAATGTTTCTCAAACTATCAAAATTTTCGCGCGCTTTGCGCGCTTTAAACATTACCACGATGTTGTTCTAATTATCAATATCTTCCGAACGTCCAAAGCTGTTTACAAATTACCATGTGACAGACTGGCTTTCTGAGTGGCATGTAGGCTTGTTCGGCAACTGAACGTGTCTAGATGCAGATTCTGAATGCAGGTTTTGTCATGGAAATCTTATATAACGAAAAATTTCGGCGCGCTACGACCGCAAGCCATACGGTGTGAAGTCCATGTCATGACCATCATGAAGGTAATAATAAATGGTACCAGTACTATTCCGATCACATTTTCAAAAGACAGAGCCAACCATCTGTAGGAGCCTTGCATCAGTATGGTATCTTTCAATCTAATTTGTAGCATGATGTGGAAGGCTGGAACTTGAATGTACGTATTTGTGGTATTATATATTTTTCAGAAATTTTTACCGAACGCTTCGCGCGCAGCCATTGTCGCTATAGATGGTTACTGTTAATACACTTAAGACGAAACAGCACTCTGAAACGCGCTTGGTAGTCCTTCATTACTTTTGCTATACCCATCAGGTAGGTCTAATGTCACCTTCCTGCACCTCCCCCCTCCCATTCCCCATAACTGGAAGCTGTTCTCTGGATTTTCGTTCAAAATTAGTAAAACTACGATAGTTGTAAGGTGCATGTCAGGTAATAAGCATTCAGTGGCGTATTCAAGGGAGCCATTGGGCCATAGGCCTCCCTCACTGATGCCATTTTTTTAGTACTTACTGTAATACACGTAAAAAAAATTTAACAGAAAATTTTACTTCAAAGGTATCATACGTGGCACCAGACTGCATGTAAGGACGCCTAATTTTTCAAAAATTTTCAAAGGGGAGGGGGACACCCCCTCCCCTTAAACACCTCCCCCAGGCCGGCAATCACACGACGTACTACATAGCAACCCGTTAGAAAAATCCTGGCTATGCCACTGTAAAAGCACTATGTCATTGCCCCCATTTTATAGAATTGATTAAGAGCTTCCGGGAGCCCTATACAGGTATCTGCCAGCCCTTTTATGCAAAATGAAGCAAAGGGGAATTTGGGTAATAGTCAAAGAATGTTTCTGTGGGCTCCACGCATGTATTTTGGCGTAAAAAAAAAACTATCCCGAATAGAAGGCAGTACAGTAGCCAAAAAAGAGGGGGGCTTCAGGAGATTTGTTAACAACGTATTTTTCTCTTAGACAGCATAGTCTCATCTTTCACCTAACCAAAACTTAGAATTCACTATATTATGGGCATTTCTCAGTCATATATGATCAGCTCCGAAAATATCCCAAAGATATAACCATGTTGCATCAAATCACCCTTAAATTAACAAAAATTTCTCAAAGGGGAGGGAACACCCCCTCCTCTGAACATCTTTATGTAGTGACAAAGGAAGGATCCCCACTGCTGTACAAAAACGCAGGGTACATAAAAAGGGTGCAATTTACACAAACATGGGAGTTTAATTGAGGTAGAATTACGACATCATCGGTGGTGCCCCCATCACCAAAGTCTGGCGGCGCCACTGATAATTAATAATTAATAAATAAGGAGAAAACTTTATGCCCCCTCAATCACAACACTTGCCTCCTAAAAATGTAAAGCTGGCTATGGGCCCGAGTCTTAGGGAATATATGCTGACACGATACACTTCACTGCGTTTGAGGCACAAACATGGCCCCATTCTGCATCCGGAGGCTCCCGAAAAAGCCTTTGCTCCCCAAAGGGAAGGCAGCACCACCCCCCTTTATCCCTCCCGCCATGTCAAACTCCAACAAAACCCTCTCCGTGACATAATCCTGGCTACGCACCTGCTATGATCAAACAAACGTCTTGTCGAGCTTTATTGGATTGACGTAAATCAATTTGGTTGAATTTTTGTTTCTGGTAAACAGACATTGTTTATAATAATAATAATAATATTTAATAGTAATTTCAGGATTTACCATGTGGTGTACCGATGAATGACAAAAACCAAGCCACTGGGTCTAATGAGTTTTACATAGATACTTTAGATGATAATCAGCGCGGGAGTTTGAAAATTACCAGTACACCGATGTATCAAAGCTGGTATTGTGATTGCAAGAGACGAAGAAGAAAGTAATGATCAACAAGAAAATAACGACAAAGCGAGAACATGAGAATGTACGTTTGGAATACATTTTTTATTATGATTATACTATAAATTAGTATGGCCTAAGGCTTGCTATATCGCAGTCGTTGTGTATCATTGTTGTTTCACGACCTTCATTTTCATTAACCTAAACAAAATGTATTTTATGATCGCGTGAACGATTTGAATCTAATAGAAAGCTACTTAGGATAATTTAAAACATATGTTTACTTTCAAATGAACTAGTGCGTTTATTAGATCATGCGGAGAATTTAGTCAGACTAATGTAGTGTCTTCAGTCAGTTTACAATGTGAAGGCCATTATTTTTAACTCCGTTATTTGCAACCTTTTCCAGGCAACAAAGACGGTGGCCGTACTCTTCTGATAGCTTATAAATTTAAGATTCGCCATTGTAGATTCGCCAATGTAGTCAATTTGAACAAGCTAGGCTCTCTATACCACATGACTTAAGCAAAGACATTGCCTCTTTAGGCGAAGCTTTAGCCTGTTTTTCTACCGATAGTGTCCAGAATTCATTGGGTCCAAGATAGGAGGTGAGGGTAACAATGTAGACTGCAATAGCTAGTACAAACGTTACCGTAACAGATCCATCCTTTTCTACACTGATAAACGGTGTTTACCAATTAAAAGTTTTCCAAACACTTTTTGCCTCCACTTTGTAAACATGTTTTGATGATAAACACACATGTCTAAGTCCTAAACATTCTGATTTAAAGCACGTTTAATTTCTCTACATTTAGTGTTTAATCGATAAGTTTAGAATTTAAACGTGTTTACAAAGCAGTGGGAAAACAAGTGCTTGATTGCAAAAAGTTGTTTTTAGAGTGTAAAGACAAAATTTATCTAGCTGCGGCCGTTATTCGATCGAAGATTAATGTGAACACTTTAGAGTTAGTGACGAATCCCTAATAATTCAATAGTAACTACTGACTATAACTCCAGCGTCACCCACCTATTTATGCAGAGATTATGTTTTTGTAAACTCTTCAAGGCACTGTCTCTCCTAAAGTGACAATGCAATGGTACAACTCCACAAATTATCATGCATGCTTTATTAAATACATTTTACACCCCTTGTGTCAAGTCCACCACCTAAGGCTCTCAAAAAACTGCAAATGTGATAGATCTTTCATTATTTTCCTGAAAAAGTCAGATGATTTTCCAAACTTTAAGGGATTAGCAAACGACACTGATAATTCATGCAAATTTAGACATGTCAGATCGAACGGGGAGAAAGACACAAACACACTTTATATTTGCCAATAATCTATAAGGCTTTCATATTTTTAATTTTTTATTATTTCATCTTTGATATGTCTGTGGTGATTGATGAACACGAATTTGCTGAACATTCTTTCGGGTATACAGTTTCCATTTGTTTGAATGAATCTACCAGGTTAAATGCAGTAGAACTTTCATTTGATATTAACCTAGGAGAAGGAAGTCTGTTACATCTGGGAGAGGGAGTTGAAGGTTACCTTTTGAAAATTTTTTTGGAAATCTCAGTGAGGGTCCTAAGATGCCGTATCATGCTACATTTTGTGCAGTTTCTTTTAAAATACATTTATTGAAAAAGTCAGTATTTGACAAAGTTTGATAAGTAATCACCTAACACTCTGCCAGATAGCAGAAGTGCAATCCAGAAAATAATGGTTCATAGTGTTCATGGCAAGCTGTGGAAGTGAAGTCAGATTCTTGTCGTAATCAGGTAATACAAATGCACAATTTTAGTTTGTACAATGACAAGGTGAACGGAGCCGTGTAACCTTAATCTGATTTGTTACGTTGTTTATTTTATTTTATTTGTTTTTTTTTCTTCGGTGACAATTTGTTAGCAGAATATGAGTAGTAATTTTGTACCGAATTTAAACATAACATACTTGAAGATATTTCATTTAAGACAAATCAAAGACATTCAATCACAGTGTTTTGCGTACTCTGTAGGCCGTAAGGACCCAATGTTGCCGTGTACTGCAAGGTATTCTTTAAACTATAAGTTTCTTTTTCTCGTCGAGGTTCACTTCCTGCAGTTAATTATTTCTTTGTTTACTTTCTACTTCTATCAACCTGGATTCAAAATGTGTTTCTATGTTGCCCTCAAAACAATGCAGCCACCCAAATTTCAAAGAAGTCACCAATGTTTGTTACCTGTTATAATTTTTTCCAGTGATTTGTTTATAATTAACCCTTTAACATTAAGCAAGAAAGCCTTCTAGGTATACAATATATGTCTCATGTGAAACATCGTGAAAGATAAACGCGAGTGAAAGGAGCGAAGTCATATTGGTCTAGTGGCAGCTCCCTGGTGTATCAAGGATTTGTTGAGATCCGGTTTAGCCACTGGTGACTCCCATTTTGTAAAGGCTATACCGTTGTACATAGTCACTGTTTTGAAAGAATGTTAAGTCTCCCTATCTTTGACGAAAGCTGTCTTGTGGGTGATTAAACTTGATAAACTCCCTACAATACCATTAGAATATTTCCCGAAACATTATCAAGTTTTACATCTAGATTCAGAAAATGTTATTTTCTTATTTTTAAGGTGAATGACCACGGAGTGGACATTTTAATTTGCTTTTCGTTCGCTCCTGGTATAAAAATATGAAAATTATTTCCTTTCTTCCGCAGGACGGGTAGAACAGAATGACATCATTGTAGTGTTTTAAAAACATTTATATGAAGCAAAGGCCGAAGTTGGAGCAATTCAAACGAAAATTCATATTATCTGTGTACGTATATATAAATTATAAGGATTGCCTTACAGTCATATACTATATATCTGTACAATTAAACTAAAAAAAAGAATGTCATTCTGTTATACAACTCTGAGATAATCCCATTCCTCTAAGTACAATACGTTTACATGATGCAATAGACATTTTTATATACTCGAATATTAGTTTATACATGTTATATTTATTTTACATTACAATATGATACATGCTAAAATTTGCATTTTAAATTTTTGTTGTAACGTTCTTGCATTAAACGTCAAATATTCTTCATACAACATGAAATATTTTCAACATGGCTATATTTTACATTCTCACCAAAAAAAAGCTAAGCACCAAATTAAAAGCAATAGAAATGAATAAAAAATTGTAAAACTTAAAAATTGTTGCGACACCATGAATTACATGTAAGTGACTTTGGGAGAGAAACACCTGTTCTTTTCGTAAGAAAAGCAAGTTGAATTGACCGGATGTTCATCGTCATAATACGTATTGGAATCAAAATGCAACCAATGGAAGGAGCTTGCCTCGTGAAAGCTAGCATGTGTATGTTATATATATATA
>WURT03053709.1:0-14144 GCA_009936505.3 Holothuria glaberrima
TTTGCTAAATTTGGAGTCGAGACGGTTTATGAGACAATAATAGTCCGACAAATGTGGTTTATTCCTATTCTGCCACCGAAAATCTGTGAAAAACTTCATTTTTATCAGCTTTTCGTATTACTGACCGTGTATTGTGGAATAACAGGTCATTGTTTAACCAATCAGAATGCAGTATTCTCAATAACGGATGGCTAGAGGTGGTAGAATCACCAATAATAGTTCGCCAAATGCGATTTATTCCTTAATTATTTAGTTGAATAATGCGGATTTAATCCATTTATGATCTTAATTACCTGGTCATCGTTGTTGTCCTCGTATACATTTACTCTGAGTTGCTAATGCAAGGAGAGTAGAGATGGAGGCCGGCTAAAAGAATTGAAATTTAGAGCAATGTTGATTGTAAAAAGTGTCTGTTGAAAACAAAGGGATAAAGGAACATTGGAAAACGTTGGTATGAAAGAAATGTAATATAAATCATGAAAATCTTCCTTCGCATAGCTCATGTATGGATCTGCTCCTGTTTACCCCCTGTAGTTTCTTCTTTAAAAAACGTGTCCCACGCAATTTATATACATGGTAACGTAATACTTTTATAACCGTCCACTAATTACTAGTTACAAGGTGTGTTTATTCCATTTCGGTCTCCTTGTTTAAGTTTTTTAGCGGCATCAAGTTACAATAAATGAAAATCTACTTTTTGCTACAAATCAAAAAGGAAAATACTGCATTGACATGAAACCTTCAAAGGTAAAACTTGAATAGCCAAGTGCTAACAAAATGTGTGGTCGTCATAGCAACTGCAGTAAAAAGTTAGCTTAAAACGGGTCGAACTGAAGCAACGTTGGTCAAACTGGCAGTGAAGTGCCTTTTTGCATATCATTACTTGGGTAAAAAGTGGACAGGCTGGTAAAAATGCCGAGCCTCTCTAATCAGGGAATTGCTATTTACAACTTCCTGCTCCAGTCTAGGATTGCGATTTTCTCTGAACATAACATCGATTTATTTCGAGGTGTCAACACGACGCAATAATAAAATGGCTGATTGCCAGTGCAGTCTCTGCGTTAAAAGTTTATTTTGAAGTCGTAGACGGAATACATGCAGGAAACTGTCTATCTCAGACAACTTAAACTGAATCTTCTATTCCTTAACTCGTTACTAACCTAAAAAAGATATTGCCATTAATCAATTTGTATTTATCATTAAACTTATTTTAAAGTTTTAGATCAAAAGAAATAATTTAACTTCAATGCACTCATTGCATTATGGATACTTTCACCTAGATTACGTTGTGGATCTCCTATTGGAGTTGAGATTTTTTTAAGACCTGGGATGGGCTTATCACTGATTTCAAACGAACAAATTTATTGTCAGCTGCAGTTAGCCCATTCCGTAAGGGCTAGAAGGTTGAATGACTAAGACTTAAAGACGGATCATCCAACACAGTTCCAATTCTCCCAAGTAGGTTACCTTTAGCCAGGCCCACAAGAATTTACTCTCTAAAAGTGGCGTTAAGTCCGACTACCGTAGCGGATCTTGTTGTACCAAGGCTGTTTGAGGCGCCATTTCAAAATGAAAGATCACAGAAAGTGATCTTTGAAAAATGAGTACTTTGTTGAAATAGAGTTATTTTTTGTAATTAAAATTGTAAGTAATACCGGTAACTCTTTTTTTGTGTAAAAGGTGGCTGTTTAATTCTGTCTCTTCGTTTATTTACAGATCCCTGCTCAGACGACCCATGTGAGACAGGATTCCGCTGTGTTCCTAGCAACGACGGAGAAACTGTTTCTAAGTGCATTTGTCGAGCTGATCTCTCTGATGAAGAATGTAGAGAAGTCGGTTTGTACATTCTTACAAATTTCTGAGTTTTTTTTTTTTTTTTTGAAGTTACACTTGTAGAAGAGAAACAATAGTTTCCAACATAGACTGCAGAACGATGAATAACATGTACCCATGGATGGCGCATGAAGATAAACAAAGCGGCCTCCGTCGCTTCCAGTGCCCTGAAAATACTGTTTTATGGTATAATCAGTGAACTCATAAAGTTGTCACACAAAATGGAATGACTGAACTGAGAAATATTTTCTGACAGATTCAATCTTTCGGAAGAGAAATTCTGTCCCCGGGTCCCGTTTACACATGCTGTCATTAGCTGCTCGCCATAGGGGCACGGGGGCACTCCCCCCAAGTTTTCAAAGCTGGTATTCAATTTTCCAAAAAAAATAACGTTATTCGATATGAAATACATTACAAGTATTTTTTAATTTGGGCAAATTATCCCTACTATTTCGCAAATGTCATATATTATTTATAAAGTATAAACTTATAGGAAGTTGTCAAGTATATATTTCGTAATAATTTCAAAATTTCAGTTTACTGGGTCATTCGACCACTGGTCATGATTTCAAATTATTTCCAGGCTCGGGTGCAGCTCCTTTAAATGGAGGTGATTCTAGTTTGCGATAAACTGATGAAATGCCACACTGTCTCATAGGGGAGCCATTATCAGTTGGTACATATTTTACTAAGAAAATTCTTTTGCTAAAAATGTCTCAACCATTGCCGGAAACCTAAGTTGTAATTTGGAATTAGACATAGGCTAAATACGCTTCGTGATATCGCTTCTGGTGTAGTACTACACCTCACAGGTTGCACAATGTAGCATGCGTTGTAAAGCATGTACCGTATGTCTTTACATATGAACCAGACTCATCGATGGGAACTATGCGAAATTTATTTCGTTCGCACCGTATCAGTCCCGGTGGATTACATGGGTTAATCCTTCCTCCCCCCCCCCCCTTGAGTGGGTCAAAAATTAAAGATGTAAATAACTTTGCCACGTAATGCGAAGGGTAAAGATTAATAGAGTGCCTTCAAAACGTTTGGCCTATTTTTTCGGCGCTCTTCGAGCGCTTTTTCAGCCCCTCAATTGCTAATGTAATACTGCAGCATCACAAATGGGCCTGCAATCAGTACACGCTAAGATATTTAAAACAAATGATTACCTTTGGATAACTGTAATCTGATCAGTTTCACGCATCATAATGTTATTTAAAATTGTAACGGTAATGCTGGAGTTAAATCCCTATGATTTTGCAGACACGTCAGAGCTGTCAGGGGTCTTTGACGCATTGATTCTCATCAACGACTAGAAGCAGTTTTACTGGGTGTCACGAGGACTGGTCAGCATAGGTGTCTGTCTGCAAAAAGGTGTAACGGGGATGTAGCCTACACGTAAAGTGTTTCTTGTAGGAGGAGAGCTTAATTCAATCCTTTTGCCACGTTGATAATGCCCCTGGCCGGCGAGTAGTCTTAAGATTGTTAAATGGCCCGTTATAATCAAAAGGTTCACCACCTTTCTTTCAAACTGCTACAGTTGCTTAAAATGAACACAAAACAGTCAATCAAAGCTGTAGTGAGACCAGGGAGTTCCTGGTGAGACTAGTGGTCTAGTTGTATAAGGGATGGACTGTCGTTCTGAGTTAGGGAATCCTCCTTCTTTCTTGCCAAAACATTGTTTTGGGAACTGTATATACTCAGATCCAATACAGTGCTATCATTTAATCGTTTTCAAGTGACTTCAAGTTCGAAAGTTTCGTTATTTTTGGAAAGAAATCAAGAAAATCAACATTTTTTGGCTACTTGGCAAAGCTGAAATGTATTGGGGCACAATGGAACAAATAACAAAATATTGATGGGTAAGCATTATATACAAGAGGATCAAGCGGAGTTGTCTGTTTACACTGCCTCTCACTCCGTCCTTATGGAGAAGCGATCGGTTGTTTTGGTTGTATTTGTTTTAAAATATAGCACAACGCATGACTGAAGTGCCTGAGATGGTTCCTGAAGAGCATTTAAACATTCTATGGGGCATCACAGGAAAGCATAGGCTAATACTAATCATACTCCTACTATACTTTATCCCGCGCGGACCATTGATATTGTCGGGGTCGTCCGAACCTTCCTGATTACGAAGTTGGTTTTGCCCTCCCCCCCCCCAACAAAATTTTTTAGAGCCGCCCCTGATAATGCTGTCATTCGGTACGGTGGGGTTCTACATTGCGATACATCAATAATTACATTCCGACAACTTAATGTTCAGACACCTTAAGTGTAATTGCATGGTTAGGTTATTAGCAGGCGCGGATCCAAACTGGGGACTCTCCGGGTTCAGTCCCCTTTTTCGGAATAACTTTCTTCTTGAGGCCGTTCCAAAGCTGCACTACGAAGATTATTGTAAACCAATTTGAATTGCTAGATGCCAGAAAATAGCTTTGACCAGTGTCTAATTTAAATTTTACTCCAGAACCACCTCCCGCATCTAGGCTTTGTACATTAGACGCTCGTAGCTTCTATTGTGAACCCTCACGGAATAAGCCATTTTTTCTGCCTTCCTTTTTCTTTTCTTTTCTTTCTGTCTTTTTTTTTATTTGTTTAACCCTGGGTCAGCCCCTGATTCGGTTAGGGCTGGAACAGCCATGCATCTCCATATATTTGTGAGATGTGTCACTCAAGGCTACATGTTTGCAAGTACAGAGTCAGAACGCAGAGATGTTTGGGCATGGATATGTAACGACAAACATAGAAACGTGGAATTGCCAAATATTTGATGTAAAATCGTTACAATTTTTTTTATTTACATCCAAGATGCATTTTTCAATAAGAACACAAATTTCATCAATGAATGTTCTTGTTGGGTCAAAGGCGTGAGAGTTGACTTTAAGCTTCATAAAAAATGTTCACTAACAAACGGGAAAAAGTCGTATTTTGTGGAAAATCGAATACCTAGTTTCATCATGTTACTATTGCAAGCGTATAGCCTACGTGAAACTGGGAGGTGGTATTATCACCTCCCTACGCGAAACATGTATAATTTTTTTGTCTGGGTCAGTATGAAATAATGGGTCTCTGCTTTTATTTATACATATAAATGTCGTTTTCTGTCATTTGATCACAGCAACTGTATTTTTGTTAACAGACCTAATGATTTGAATGACTTTTCCAAAAAGTGTAGGCCTGAGTGTATCAAACACGTTATATTCCCTTGCCCGTTTATCAGCCCGTTGAACACACAAAGTCGCACGTTTTCGTGTTAAGAGCTATTTTTTTTTTTCTTTCTCATCAGATCTTTCCCAGTGCAATGACGAGATATGCAATTTTGATGCCCATGTTTGTGTATATTCTGACTTAGATGGTAGTTTTCAATGTGAGTGTAAACAGGGACTTTTGGCAGATTTTGGTGACATCACTGACTGCGCACCAGGTAAATACCGGTCTGCTGTAAGTTCTCTTGAATTCCGGGTCCTTGCTTCTGGGATCACTAATTAACGTCTGCATCCAGCGGACGGGTAGCATCCCCAGTACCCATTTTCCCAAGAGCCGGGGCTTTTGACAGATGGGAGTACCCATGTCCCACTTCTGCTCAAGAGCTGTATAGAGTGAAGATCAAGGACTTAAAACCCCTTTTGACTTCTAGAATCGCACAACTTTCTAACTCTTGAAACTTTGAGCTCTTTTCAATATCTTTAATTAAAAATGCCCTCAGCACCACGTAAAACAGCTTTGTAGAACAAGGAATGGATTTGCCTTGAAAGCACCAGGTGGTTTAACAAGCATTTGTTCCGCGAACCTCCCGATTGCAAGGCATGTGCGATACTTTCCAGTCATCAAGGCAACTCTACCAGTTACACAATGGAGTTGTTATTCGGATAATATCTTCCTTGTTACACCCAACAAGACCGCCATTTATTTAGTGACACATGTGATTTCTCTCCTTCTTTCTTTCTCTTTTAAACCCGACGGATGACGATGATGTGACAGTGCCAATACGTGTCTTGTTGCAATAGTCTCTTAACACAACGAGCGAAACCCGTCATTTTCGGTACACAAGTTTTGCTCAAAGTTGATATAGGACAAATTTTCCACAATGTTGTTGTTTTTTCTTTAATACTTTGTTATTCTGTCCTACAGAAAATTAAAGGTTTGTTTTAATATCATACCTTGCAGCAGTTATCAATTAAGGAGAGTTTTCCCATGCACTCTCGAAAGCAGTTCACTTTGTCCTTTAGCTGTTTAGTCTAATAATAGTTTATTGTGCATACTAAAACCGTACATAGTGTACAACTTATCGCCACACAACATAAAAATACGCAAATTGCATCACCAAATCTTTTATGTTGTATCTGTATGATGAAATTCCCTTTCTATACCCGTAAACTATACCCCACATATGTATGCGTAACACACTGTCATCCAGTTGCATTATTTAAATTGAATGGGCAAAAAAATTCTTTTTTCACACTTTACTCAACAGCTAACGTTAGCTTTAGAGAACCCGAGATTTTCGTATCAGAGAGTGCCGGTAATACTGTTTTACATCTTGACGTAAGCGTGCCCGTCTTCGCCAACATTACTGTAGGTAAGATACTTCACATCTTGACTATACTTAATGACGTGTGTAGTATATTATACTATTGTGCGAGGACAGTCACAACATTTGTTGTGATTGCGTAATGTTCTCTCAAATGAATTATCCCTAAAATGATCAGTGGTTGATGAGAGATTTCTAGTAAAAAAGGGACAGATCGAGGCAATTAATATCAAAATCGTTACATAACTAAACATTGATTATAGACTCCAAAAACCTACAAAATCCGACAGAGAATCGTAATGGTAATTGAAATGGCGAGTCATTGGATTCGCCCACTCTATATTTAATGTGAAAGTTGAAATATTCTCATCCCAAACAGGTCCAATTCTCCCAACTAAGTTAGTTCTAGCCCCGTCCATAACTGTCTTTAGCTTCTCCTTGTGCAGACACAAATATAGTTTATTGCTCTAGGTCATATCCTCAGATCCTGGTGAGTATACAAGGTCGTAATGTGTAATCAAAACACTCTCTGTGCATGCTATGTAATATGAGCCGCTCTGCATCTTTTGAATTTTGTAACTCTGATATCAATCAAAGAGTAGTCACCAACTGAGACTTTTGCTTACCCCCCTAGTAAAAGTCATACTTGGGGTGATGCAAGTCTGTTTTTAAGGCTGGGCCTGAGGATGATTGCTTTAAGATAGTTGGTTAGAAAAAGTCGTACCTGGAAACAGCCAGGTCAGACGTGAAAGTTAAAGACAAACACTCGTCACCCCTGAAGAATAATTTTCTTGTGGGGGTACCAAAATTCTCAGTTGGTGACTGCTCTGTGATTGACATCAAATTTTGATAATTCAAAAGATGTAGGGTAGCTCAAATTCCACCCAATACGTAGAGAGTGTTTAGATTACACATTATAGCCTTTATGCTCACCAGGACGTGGCAATAAAATAGGTTTGTGTCTGCACGATGAGAAGCTTTACACAGTTATGGGATGACCTACAAGTTGCTTAGTTGGGAGAATTGGAACTGTCTGGGATGACGAGAATTGCCCTTTAAAGGGCAAATCTCATCTTCCAAGACAAATCCAATTCTCCCATCTGCTCCTCCATAACTGAATAATGCTCCTCCTTGTGCAGACACAAACCTACTTTATTGCTGAAGGCTATGTCCTTATGAGCATATGAGGCTGTTGTGTGTAACCCAAGCACTTTTACTGCATTGTGTGGAATGTGGGTTACTTCGCACCTTTTGAATTTTCAAACTCTGCTGTCAATCAAAGACCAGTCACCAACTGAGAATTTTGATACCCCACACTAAAAATATACTTTGGGGCGATGAGTGTATGTCTTTAAGTTGGTGGCCTTAAGCAAAAAAAGCAAAGAAGGTAACTTGGATTGACGATAGCCAATTTATATGTATAGATTACTTGGGAAGACCAAGAAGCCCGGCAGCTCCCTGTGAAAACAAGTGCTGCATTTTCTCGTTTTCGCTTAAAAAAGAACTACCCTAATATTAATTTACCTATATATGTAAAAGATCAATATATAAAAATTATGGCAGAACTTCCCCCAATTACGAAATGTGTGGTTGGCGAGATAAAAGTAGATAAAATTATCACAATTTCTACCGATTTAACATTGCAGTAAGTCAATGGTCGATATTTTGTTTTCCTTTACAAACTACAAATTTGGTGTAAACTGTAAAGTTGATTATCAGCTTTACATTGGAGAAACTATGACTCACTCGTAACATTTACATTTTCATTATAGACCTTACGCATTGGCGTCATTTTGGAGGCAAAACAATAAAGCACACTGCACTCACGATGAAGTTTCCGTGCGCGCATTGTAGACTTACGCGCGTATCCCTCCGGAACACAAATTAGCTGTCTGCATTTGTGGTTGCAATTATAAGCGCTTACCTCCATTAGAGGGCGCATTTTCCGTTCTGTGACGTCATTGCATAAGGTTTTCATTCTAATGTTCTAGAGATATTAGCAAATGAAGTTATACATTTATGACATACAGTGAACTTAAAGCAAGCAGGGGTAGTGTCATGTCTTCACATTGATGAGCAATGTTTTGTTGTCTTTATTTTTCAATCTATTGTTTTGACCTTGAAAAAACATGGATTTGATTTTCCCCGTGGTGAATATGTAGTAGGTTCTCATGCTTCTAGTGCACTCATAAAACGTAAAACATGAGATTGTGGACGAAAAAACTGATTGTAAATATCAAAATAAAGCAAAACATTGTCGCTTAATGTAAGGTTATAAAGTCCCTTGGACTTGCTTCAAATTCAATTTAGGTTAAAAACTATGTTAGCCTTATTTCATCTGGAAATATATTAAAAACCACAAAAAGTACTTTAATGCAAAATTCAGAAAAAAAATGCTTATATTACTTGCCCTTCTAACATATCAACATTATTTTATTTAGACCTGAAGCCGCCTTTTAACAAATTATGAACCCCTTCAAGATCAACTGCTGATAGCAAACCAATAAAAAAAAATTCGTTGGGTTTTAACAGCGACAAGCCACCTCATCCCCTTTAAACATTTTGTTGCCATGAACACACACTGAACAATGTAACTGGTGCGATATTATGGTTAAGTGGCCATTTTGTCTGGGGTCCCCTCCGCCCTCCCACTTGGAGAAATTTTGGACCCCAGTTCCCTATCTATATAGCAACCGAGGGGCGTTTTGTTTTTTCGACTATCTATGACACGTAGCCTTTAAATTTAAAGCCAAAAACAGCAGGATGATGGTTTCTTTCTTGACATTTCCCTTACAACACAAGTTTGAAAAAGTTATTGAACTATTACACACCAGATTCCCCTGCTTTTTGCACATTCCTTCCTTAAAATCACCCACTGGTCTTCCCTGCTCTCCCTCCTCCGTTCCTCTCCCCAATTTTCATGGATTAAATTTGTCAGGTAGCTTCGTTTGTGGAGCAACTCACTTTAAATGGTGGTGCTTGACTTTCATTAACGTGATCACTGATGTTCCTTTGTTTTTCCTTCAAACTGCAGTTCTTAAAATAACAGACGTAACTGCAACCCGTAACTCTGACCAGGGAGCTGCCACGGAGCAGCTCTCTGATTACCTCATTCCGGAGAGAGTTACTTTTAACACAAGAAGTGCAGGGATAATCATTACTCTGGTACCTGACAACTTGGTTGAAAGCAGCGAGTTTTTCCTCGTTGAAATTGCAGACGTTTCATCTCCCGGTGTTGTAGATTACAATGCTCATTTGACAAGGATTACCATACTAGATGACGACAATGGTAAGAGACTTAAATTTTCATGATCATTAGTGCTCATAAAATCGACAATGTAGATGCTCATCACAGGAACGTTTCTATAACTCAGAAACTCTTATCTGGACCAAATTGTCATTGCAGGAAGGGCAATGGGCTCAAAAATTTAAATGGGGAGGGGGGTAGTAAAACCTGTAAAGCAGATTTAGAAAATGAGGTACTTGTCTGTATGTTTTAGGAGGACTTCGTTTTTCTGAAGCCAAATTGCTAAGGTACTTGTCATGTAGGCTGCGTTAATTTCATGCCACGTACACCTTTTGGGATGTCAGAATTTTTCCAGCTTTTTTAAATGAACACTGATTTTGAGCGTTGGCCTTTGTATTAACAGATTAAGGGATGGATGAGCGTGCAACAAAATTTAAATATTGTATATTCTTTTTAATTACGAACAACTTAATCGATTAGCGGCACTGTGTTGAAAGACTTTTCTACAGGCCATTACCAGTGTTCTCCACAGGTCCAAATTTTGTCCGGGCGCTTGTCTCTGATCTGGCAGATGAGACTGATCGCCATCAAGCCATACTCATGCTAGCAGTATCAAAGCTATAGAAACCATAATAGCCTATAAGAAGGAAACGGGGATCAAAATCATGATTCATAACTGTATTTTTTTCAATCAAATACTCAATTCGTGGGGAGGCAGAAAGTGTTTTAATTCTCTTTGCAAACGTATCCAAAAGAAGTGAAAGCATTATTTTTTTGTCCGGGCGGCCGAGGTTTTTGTGCGGGCGGCAACTTTAAGGGGGGCGCTTACGCACTCTGTGCAGATTTTGTCTGGGTGCCCCACCCGGACAAAACGGCTTGTGGAGAACACTGCAATGGCGGTCCGAGTATTAATGTGGCCCCTATCAAATTCATTTTCAAGGACCACTTTATTCTCTCTTTGAAGTGACTCTATACATACCATTAGGCCTGTCCTTCCTTTTCCATTCTACTAAAATGGAAGTTTAAAGCTATTTTTTTCAACTGTTGTTGACAGGTATTGTTTGTCTTCCCGACAAGTCCATTACTGTCCATGAAGATTTCGGAACATTAAAAATACCAGTCTCGATTAGCAACCCTTTTCAGGACGAGCCCATTTTCATTGGTGAGTTAAAAATGCTACCAACTTTGTTCCAGAGGAGTCTAATAAGGTTGCATGCTAAGTTTTTCGTAACCCCTTTTCTAAAGTTCTGGAGAGAGAACCGTTTCTAAAGGCTACTCGATAAGACAGCATTGCGTTGTCCAGTGTGCCATAAAGTGAACACATGTATTTCGAATCATTTTTCCATCAGTTGGGATAACGGAAGGGGTGACGTCACAAAAATTCCGGTGCAAAATATTGTTGGAACCAACAGAGATAATTACAAGACAATTACTCATTTCCAATGGAACAATGCAGTTTTATCAAGAAATGCTGGAATGAAAAATAAATACTAGCTAAGGGAACTATCATTTCGTAAAATGACAGTTTTACCATGACGACGATAGAATATTTGTAAACAGTATTTGTAGAGGAGACAAGTGATCATTTTGGCAGACAGCTTGTCTATTCAAATGTCCAATAATTCGAGAAAGTTGGTTTATCGGTTGATAAACCTGGATAAACCTTTTTTATCGACTGATAATCTTGGTTTTCGGCGGAAAACCAGAAGTTTGTCGGTCGATAAACTTGGTTTTTTGACCGATAAATCTAGTTTATCGCATTATTGTTCATCTGGCGTCAATAAATGAGTTTCATTAATTGATAAGCCAAGTTTAATGATAAAATTGGTTTATCGAATTCATTAACTAGGTTAATCAATTCAGTTTAATACTCGGTAAACCCAGTAAATAACTAGAAAAATAATAAACCTGGTTTAAAAAAGCTTCAAAACAGGGTTTATCATTCGGTAAACCAAGGTTTTCGACGCCAGTTGCTCAGCTATTCAGGAATCCAGGCTTATCGATTGGTAATTCAAAAGCTTCTCGAATTGATAAAGCGGGTTTATCGACTTTTTAGGTGAGAATTTCCTTAATTTTCGAAAAGTTATCGGTTGATGAACCAGATTTATTGGCCGATGAACCAGATTTATTGGCCGATAAACAAGTTTTTCGAATTATTGGGAATTTGGCTTGCCATAGACAGCAAAGTTGCAGTTTTAGTGGTTAAATCTTGAGCTATCTCAGCGCTTAGCAAAATATTGACAAAATGTCGCACATCAAGCTGTATTTTAAAAAAAGGATCACACTTTTTTACATTTTACCTCAGATGTTTATTAATTAATTAATTTCAAAAATATGACGACCTTAGTGAACCCTTACATAAGTTGAAATGTTTGCGAGTCTGTGAACTATTGTAAAATAAAAAACTGAGTTTCAAGTCTTCATGTTTAGTTTTGTTTAGTTTTTTCATTTATATGATGTAAATTGTGCCAGTAATATCAACTAAATTAATTCTCCAACCTGTATCACATCAACTAAGTTTACTACCAGTCTTCTAAGGACTTCTTACATTAAAAGGCTCAGGGTAGCAGCCATTGAAAAGTAATATAAATTCTGTGCAGTTGCAACTGCACAGAATTTCTAGCACATGTGCAGTTTCGGATGTTGAGAGTGGTGTGTGAAAGAAGATATTTTATCACAACGAAATTGCCACAAAAAGGCTTAATTGTTTTGTGACGACCACATAATAATGGTGTTCATAGACCCCCCCTAAACTGGGACCACACCTACACCGCCCGAAAACAAATTTGTTTACCTGGTATCAGTGATATGAGCCCGACAGTTGGGTGCTGTGGCCAACGTCATTTTTTCTGTCGATTCAAGAAAAACCGAAAAATGTTGGTTCAAGTGATGTAAATTTAATACTTTTTCAAGGCACAAATTTAGCTTCGTACGAAATGTCGAAACCGTTGCTTACAGTGATGGTGTAGTAGAGTAAGTTTTGTGAGAGGACTTTATAAAATTTGTCCCCCACATGACTGGATCAGTGACGTCATCTAAAACTCCCCTGTATCATGTGTCATGCAGTATACTCATCCTCATTGTACATTATATTTTTTTAAATCTGTTTGTCCTTAGATATGATGGTTGTTGGCAGAACAGCTTCCGAAGGTGACGATTATATCCAGGTTACCGGTAACCGCATCGTTATTAATCCGATGGAGAGTGAAACGTCATTTCCGGTTGGCATATTAGATGACGCTATTCTAGAAGGCCCTGAAACTTTTTTGGTGTCCATTACGAACGTTGAGAGCCCAGGACAAATTGGGGAGGAATGTACTTCTACCGTTACAGTTTTGGCCAATGACGGTAAGAAGTGATCTCAAAATTTGTAGACACCTCAAGAAACGTTAGCCTCGATATACTGCAATAAATTAGGCAATTCTTGTACACATTTTCCTTCACGGTGACTGTTTGGAAAACTTGGCGTCACGTGAGTTCTTGCCGTTAAAATAGATAAAATAAATCTCTGATCAAAAGTATCTAGGGTGCAGCAAACTTATACATAAAATGTTACATATATCTATGTGTCCGAAGAAGTAGAAGTAAGAAATAAGCAGTTTGTGCAGTAAGCTCACTCTAGATATCATGTACTTCTATTAAAAGTCTATCATAGCAGATTTTGGACAATTGACAAGAAGCAATACGTATGATAGAAATATACTTTTATAACTCAAAAGGGACCAATGCACACTGTCTCGGATTTTTTTATGACTGGCAAACGCTAACCCTAATCCCTAAATAATCCCTAACCTTAACAAAGGATACACTCGACACAATATAATACCATCAGCCAATTAAAAAGAAAAATCTTACGAGACAGTGCGCATCAGCTGCTCAAAAGCAAAAAATGTCCATTCTAGAGAGTACAATCAATATTTAAAATGTCAACATGCCACAATTCACTTTTAAAGGGGGGGGGGGCTATGGCATCCCCAAACCTGTTAAGGAGTAGCCCTATAGTTTTTAATTCAATTGGTAACTACACTTTGTTTGACATTCATTCAAACAATACCCCTACTCAGGTTGGTCAATGATGACTTACACATTAAGTTGTGTTTTCACTAAGTCAAGCTAACACACAGTTCTGTGTCACTATGGCCTTGAGCAGTTGAAACTCGTGTAGGCTAATGTGGCTCTGTCTTGGAGGTGTACTAGACAAGTGTTTAACGTGTTTATGTTAAAGGGCAATTCTCGTCATCCCTGACAGTTTCAATTCTCCCAACTAAGCAACTTGTAGCTCCTCCCATAACTGTATCAAGCTCCTCCTTGTCAAGATACAAACCTATTTTACTGCTTCAGGGAATGTCCGGTGAGCATACAAGGCTATAATGTGTAATCTAAGACTCTCAGCACTGTGTGGAATGTGAGCTATTCTGCATCTTTTGAATTTTTAAACTTTCATGTCAATCAAAGTTAGTTAGTTAGTTAGTTAGTTAGTTAGTTAGTTAGTTAGTTAGTTAGTTAGTTGGTTGGTTGGTTGGTTGGTTG
>WURT03053731.1:3495-14143 GCA_009936505.3 Holothuria glaberrima
GCTTGCATTAGGATGTTAATGAAATGGTATTGTAGAGCATGGTTTTCATCTTAACAGACCTTGCCAGAAATGGTGCTGCCTATCTTCTTCATGACTTGTGGCACATAAGGCCTCAGAAATGGTACTAAGACATAATACTGGCTACATCGTGACTGTAATCCCACCACCAATCCCCCCCCTCTCCTGACAATTCCCAGCCTTGACATTTCAGAAGTTGCCCTCAGGTAATTCCTCCATGGGACTATTTGGAATTGTCTAGGTGGGGACTGTTTGAAGGGGAACTGTCTGGGCAGGGAACTGTCTAGATGGGGATTGTCTGAGTGGGGATTTTCCAAGGGCATTGACCTAGAACCAGTTTCATAAAGCTTACTTAAATTGTAATGCAGGCTCAAGAAATAGATAGTTACAAACAGTTGAATATTATCTGGTATCTTTTTGTGTTGAAGGTGGTCACACATGTTAATGGTGAAGACAAAGTTGTAAGAGGTTTGTACGCTTGTGGAGAATCCGCTTGTGCTTCGGTCCATGGAGCAAACCGTCTTGGTGCAAACTCACTTCTTGATCTGGTAGTCTTTGGTCGTGCTTGTGCTCACACGATTACGGAAGAAAACACACCTGGGGAAAAGATTCCGGAAATAAAACAGGTAGGTTGCAAAGAGAATATACTATATCAGCAAAGTGTATAGGTAATTTTTGGACATTTTGGGAGGTTTGCTGTTTTTTATTCAGCTGTTTTTTTGGTATTTTTATAATGTTTTATTATTTCTTAGTCCAATTGATTAGATGTTGTAAACGTAGGGGCTTTGTGTGCAAAGAATTCTTCAAAACTTTTTTGGGAGGGTTTTTAACGGTCAAGGGTAAGTTATTTGATAAAGATAGTGTTGGTATGTTTTCAGGGAGATCAGTTTATAACCTCTGATTGCTTTGTTAATATATAATTTGATTTTAATATTAAGTCTGCTATCACTAGAGGGCAGTATCACTAGAGTGTGATGAATTTTTGTTTTTACTTTGCTCCTTCACAGAATGCTGGTGAAGCCTCAGTTGCCAACTTAGACAAATTACGTCACGCTGAAGGAAGTGCGTCTACTGCTGAACTAAGATCAGAGATGCAAAGGGTAGGTACATTAAAGGCTCTCTATTCTCACCCCAGATAGCAGCAATTTTCCCTACTAAGTTAACTTTTAGCCCCACCTCCAATTTAAACCAAACCACCTGTCTAGTGTACATCCAAGGCAAAGCCACGGAAGCCTGCACTGAGTTTAAAATTACTGGAGGCAATATTGTCACAAAAGTGAGTGTTAGCTTAGATGGGAACACATTTGACTGTACCAGTCATTGTTGACTAACCAGAGTGGAGTTCTTATTGTTTGAATGAATGCAATCAAAGTGCAGTCATCAACTGTATTTGGGACTCTAGGGCTATTCCTAAATATGTTTGGGCAGGGAGTTGGCAACTCCCTAGTTTGGAGGGATGCCATATCCCTTTAAATTAATGACCTGTTCCCAGATAAAATTTCATCTAATGCAAAAGTTGTGATTAGTACACTTTAAAATATTCTTTGGGAGAATTGGGCACATCTTTTCTTCCACTTTAAATAAAAGGCACGTCCAAATATTTCAGAGGCTAACATTGGCTGCACACTGTTAGTATCTACTTTTAAGTTTGTATAAGTATCCCCACTATGACTATACATCAGTGCGAAAAATCTTATAAAATTATGGAAATACACACCTTTTTAAATTCATGTGAAAAATATGACTACTGTCCATGAAATGAGTGTGTGAAAAAGCATTGAAAGCAATGAAAACATTTTTGTTTTTAAGACAACACTCATATGCTACTATCACATCCAAGTGGTTACTTAGTCTTGATTCTCAGATGTGAATGCAAATTTGCCTGGCCTCTGTCTAGACTGTCAAGAGAAATTTTGATTTGTAAACCTTTTGTAAATCATGTAGCAATATTGAGGTATCAATGTCATAAAAGTTTTTAGGGAATGTTTAGTAAAGTATTGGATAACTAATTATAATTTCTCTTTTCCCCATAAAGTTAGGCTTGTTGGGTGATAGTTTGGAACATGCTAGATAAACTGATAAACCATTTAAAGACGGAAACATGTATTGTTTCATTTTATTGATATAGAACCAATACCTTTTTTCAGGTTATGCAGAACAATGCTGCCGTATTCCGTACTGGTGAAACGTTGAAGGAAGGATGCCAGCTGTTGGATAAGGTGTATGCTGGACTTTCAGACATCAAGGTAAGAGATGTGTCTGCTTCAGTCACGGACAAAGAGATAGAAGTGCGGGTGGGTGGTGGGTGGAGGTGGGTGTTGGCTTACTTGTGAAGGATGCCCCCCCTCCATCACTCTCTTATCCAATATGCCATCCTTTTCAACTCCTTTTAAAAAAAAAAAAAAATTAAAAAAAAAAAACTCTCCTCACCCCAAAAGACAGTCACAGTAGTATCCCTCAAATCAGTGATTGGTTACAGAATTTCATTGGTACATAAACAGGTCCAATTCAATCTGTACCTCAAAATGCACTGAAAGCACTCTGCTCTGAATGGTCATTGACCTGTGCAGATCAGAAAAATATACTATACACTAATCATTGTGCAGTAGCATGCTCAACAGAAAGGCTCAGTGGGGGGTGGGGCGTTATCACATGCCAGCAGTGTTTATAGTAGATTGTTTAAATAGGGTTGGCAAGCTACTATTTTGTACAGCAGTAAAGACTTGACTTGGGGCAATAAAAGTATGTGGTTGTAGGTGCTTAATACAGTTACTGATAGGGGAGTAAGGCTTTAAAATTAACTTGAGGGGGTAGGGGGGGAGGAGAGCGGATGGTTTTAACCTTTTTTTTGTGATAATTTTAGTCATAATGTATGTCCTCTAGCTGCTCTTAGGGACAAACCAGGCCTTTGGAAAATCGTATAGGAAGCAGATAAAAAATTATGAAGGGCCAGTACAACTTTTTCAGTATCCTCAAAAGTTTTTGAAGTAACTACAAGTCTTATTCTCTTGCTTGAAAATTTGGAAGTTTTACTCAGCTATTTTGGTTGTTTTTAGGACATTTTTGTTACATTCCTAATGAGCATTTCTTTCATTCCTTCAGTTGTATGATCATGGCATCGTGTGGAACACAGATCTTGTTGAAGCCTTAGAATTACAGAACCTGATGCTGAATGCTGCTCAAACAATCTACAGTGCTGAGGCCAGGAAAGAGAGTAGGGGTGCTCATGCCAGGGAGGATTTCCAGGTGAGGGATAGTTGGAGATTGTTGTATGTCGTACTGTCAGAGGTATGTGGGGAATGATGATCGTCTCTGTAGTAATAATATTAAACACCTCATGACGGTTTGTAGTGCTGCATGGAATACTTTTGTTATCTGATGATTGCATGTGGAGTAAACTCAAGCAAAATTTTTAGTGAGAGCAATCCTATAGAAAGACAAGATGAGATTTAAAAATGCAATAATGGCCAGAGAAAAGGGCCATAAGATCAGTAAAGTGCTGCAGAAAGTTGAAGATGGTCTCTGCCAAAAAAAAAAAATAAAAAAATAAAGCAAATTATAAAAAGTAACAAAAAAAAAAGAACAACCAAAAAAAATGTATGATGTATTCCTGCTCATATGTACTTGGTGTAACAAAAAACTGAGAATGTATTTATACCTGATATGAGCTTTGTAGTGAGCATGTATTGAGTAGTGAGTGTATATTCATGCTCATATTAGTTGGTGCAATGAAAAATTGAAAACGTGAGGAAAATTGCTCCCTTACCAGAATGGTCTGTCAGCTGTTTATCTATTCACACCTGAAGTTTATTCCTCCAGCCTCCCTCATTTCCTCTAAGAGGATTAACCTACCAACTAGGTCCTCTTGTATGTAAACTTGAGAAGAGCCTACATAAAGGCTTCAGTCTCACAGAGTAAATATGAGCGAATTCTTGAGTGCTGATGCTGTCTGCAGCATGACTGGGCAAGCAAAGAGGCAAGGCAAAGGTGTGAAACAGGAAGTCAGGTTAGGAGTTGTGTTACCGCACTTTTTGCAGGAAAAGTGTGGTATCAGGTCCAAGTTTTGGTATGGGAAAAATCATCGTATTGATGTATTCATACCTAATATCAGCTTTGTAGGGAGCATGTATTGTGTACTTGGTGTTATGCAAACTTGAGATCGAATTTGCATTTGCTTTTTTGTTAACCAAAGTAAATTGTTGCTACTAATGCAGGGCTCCCATTAGATTTTCACTCCTGGGGGTCCCCAAACCCATGCATGCTTCATGACTGGGTATATACTCTTACAGTTGGATGGGGACATTAATGGTGATCTGGGAGCAGGATTGGAAGCATTTAGTACCTGCTGCCTTGTACCCTCTGTGCACTAGTTGAAAAGAGGAGGTGAATTTCGCTGGTGTTCTTCCACGATCAATCTGGTATAGGGTCCTCAATGACCCAAGTGGCTCCCTGACCTCCACATGTTAAAAGAAGGGGTTAAGCTCAAAGCAAGTTTAGATATTTTTGAGGGGTACTTACTTTAAGCATTCTGGTGAAATTTGCATTGAAATCCGATGTGTGGTTCTCAAGATGTTAGCAATTAAAGTTGTCACATTTTCAACACAAAGTGAACTTGAAGCAAGCATGTATGACATCATAGTCTCATATTAATGAGCATTCTTTTTAGTTTTTCTTTAAACTTTACAACCAATTTTCTTTTTTATAATTCCATGTTATTGGAATGTGATTGCATAGAATGTGATTGCATGGAATGTGGTTGCATGGAATGTGATTGCATGGAATGCATGGGAATTTTTCAAACTTCACATCCCACATTGGGAGGTCCTAAGGCTGTTAACTTGAAGGTAAACACAACAGACTGAAAAAACGAAAATAAAGCATTTCTCATCAATGTGAGGAAGTGATGTAACCCCTGCTTGCCTCAAGCTCGTTTTGGGTCGCAAATGTAGTAACTAACTTCAATTGCTGATATCTTGAGTACTACATGTCCGATTTGAATGAAAGTTTCACCAAATTGTATAGATTCAGTTCCACTTTCACTTGTGGAAATAAATATTTTGCTTAAACCCTTTAAAACTCTAAAATTGAATCTGGTACAGAGATTTTATTTTGTTCCTTTTATGACAAATAGAATCTTTTTTTTCCACTGTTAGCATGGTTGATAACATGTTTGTTTGTACATTTCTTTCCTAGACAAGAATAGATGAGTATGATTACAGCAAACCTCTAGAAGGACAAAAGAAAAAAGATTTCACAGAACATTGGAGAAAACATACACTTTCATACCAGGAGAGTGAATCAGGCAAAGTAAGTTGCTTCACGTGTGTTGTTATGTCATTTATAATTTGTTGTATTTGGCAGGGGCTGACTTATAACTTCCCAAAAAGTCATGTTTTTGGGATGAGTATATGTAGGCTTCTCAGCAACCATGGACAGTTCCTGTTGCCAAGGTTAAAAAGGGGATCTTCTTTTTTATTCTGTGGTCTTAGAAAATGGCAAAGCAATAGTAAAGCTGCAAGGCTGATATAAGGCTTATGTTTAAGGACAAGATTCTCAGATGTTGCCACAGAGAAATTACAGGAACACCACTGGCAGTCCGAAAAACTATGAACAACCATTTGGTGCAGCATGCCTCTATATTTGTTGCTATAGCTTTTTGTACATGTTGTAATAGCTTTGAAGCTTTTGTGAAGTTGTGCAAAGTGTTTACGCTCACTTCCCTTTGTGAATACGGACTAAGAAAGATCTTCTGGGAAAGTCCAACTGAAAGTGTATAAGCAGTCATCCCAAACTTATTTCAAAACAGTTGCTAAATCTCACAAATTTCTCTTATTCTCTTCCAAGTATCTTTCATGATATGTTAGGGCTGAAATATTTTGTTTTCAAGGTAAACCAAGATGTTACTCCTTTTTTGTGTTAATTTCACAATTCTCAAGAGCCGTTCATGAAATTGGGTAGACTACTACACTAATCCAAGTTGCGGTGACTGCATTTTCCCTTTAAGTAACTTTTTGTGCATAAGTCTTGTCTGTGAATCTGGCCTCCGACCTTTAACACTTCTGTGATTCCTGTTAGAGTTATCAGTTAGTTAGTTAAATGAGGTTTAACGGCCCAGTTTCCAACCAATTGGTTCAAGTCGAGCCGACCACAGACTTTTTTCCATTTGTGGCTCACTGGCTTGTTTTCCCATACTCTATTGCTTATGCGGAGCATCATGCACAACGGCAGAAGGTTCCATTTTTAAAGTCTTTGGTATGACTCGACCTGGGAATCGAACCCGGGCCTCCTGCGTGAGAGGCAGATGCTCTACCACTAGACCAAACACGCCCCGTTAGAGTTATCAGAACTAAAGGTAATGATAGTTTCAATGCCTTTTGGTGTAATTCCTGTTTAATGCCCTGTTGAATGCTCCCTTGCTTTGCCATGGTACCCTTTCAGAAATTTTCTGACACCTGACAGGGGCAGTTACAGAATTTTACAAAAGGAGAGGGGCTGGGGGCTAATTCTGTGAGGGTTCAATTTGGAGCTATGAATGGGAAGTGTACAAGGCCTCTTTGGGACCAGGGGAGGGGTTGGGGTGTTTTCTGGGGAGAATTTAAAGAATTCTCTGGTATCCAGCAAATTAAGTATACAAAAACTTCGTAGTATAGCTTTGGAACCATCTCCAAAATGAAATATATTCCGAAAAAGGGGGGGGGGCGTGTGGAGCTCTGAAGCAGCAAAATCTCCAGTCTGGATCAGTGCTTGCCTGAAAACATGTGGCTTGGCCCTGATACTTACTGTGAGTTCTAGGGTCATATATCCAGTGTACAATATGTACCTATTGACAATTATGATAATTGAACCAGACATTTACACAACTGTATCTGAGTTTGAACTTTGCCCATCATATGTCAATACAGTTTCTTAATGTCAAATGTTTGCCATTTTGATGCACAGACTTTAACATAGTCAGGGATCACCATAATTGAAGTGGGAAGAAGTATTGTGTAGGTGTTGAGTTGTGCAAATAGGTACTCCTCTAGAGGAAATGTGAATAATTGAGCAGAATGAATTGTCGTTGGTGCAAACAAGATATTTTGATTTATCTCCTGTTGTGATAAAAGATAGGAAAACTTCTATAGCAATGGGTACAGTAAAGTGTGGTACCAAACAGTTTTGTTATCTGTCATGAAAATAACAGCACTTAAAGCTTGGAATCCTCCAGCAGTTGTTTAAAGAGATAAGAAAAAGAGCTGATTATAGTCAGTAATGTGAAAGAAGAGGGTTCTAAACACTTTCTTAGCATAACCAGCAACTTTAACTTATTTGGTTGTCAAAGTATCACCATTCTTGTATTTCTCAAATCAGCTACCATTTTCAAATCACTCAGACTTGTGACAAGTCTATTATGATGTCAGATTCCCTTGTTATCAGAATGTGAATCCGTGAGAGGCATGGAAATATGACAAACCTTAAATTCCCCGTGAGGTGCTCAATCCTATGAACTTAATAAGGTCAATGCAACAGACTGAAAAAACCAAGGAAACAAAGTATTTCTAATCAATGTGAGGAAGTGATATGACTCCTGCTTGCCTCAAGCACACTTTGGGTCACATATGAAGTAACTTTGTTTGCTGATATCACAAGTACTACACATCTGAATTGAATGTAAGTTTCACCAAATTGCATAGATTTAGTTCTTCTTCTACATAAGGAAATAATTTTTTTGCTTAAATGCTCCCTTTAAAAGGATCAGTGTTTAGTATGGTGAATACTCATTTTTGTCTTAAATCTGTTACAGGTATATTTGGACTACAGGCCCGTCATCGACAGCACCCTGAATGAACAAGATTGTAAGATGGTTCCTCCAGCTGTGAGGTCATATTAATTGTTCATGTAGGGGTGAGGTCATATTGATACCATTAGGTCCCTAGAGCTACCATCTTGGTGATATACAGATGTGAGACTGTTTGTTGGTGGCGTACTGACCTTAGTACGTGATGAGGGGAGCCACCATAATAATTCAGAAATGTCTGAAAAGATGTCTGTTAATTTGCATGAGGGAGTTTAAGCATTGTCTTACATGTGACTTTTTTTGCAAAGGGAAAAAGCGCTGAAAGCAGTGAAACAGTTAATTTCTATAACCTCATACTTTGAATTAGATATCCAATTGTTTATGCATAAAACATTTTTGTGTGCTGGTGGTTTGCATTGAAACAGTAAAATAAACAGAGATTGTGATACTTAATCTGTGTATTGTGGATGGAGTATAATGCAAAATTTACACAACTTCGGATGAGCATGATATTTTTTGCTGCTCTCTGTTTAGTTCACATCAAAGTACTTACAGATTTTACATCTTTACAGCTTTTTCGGTCATGGACACTTTGAACTATAATACCAAGTACAAGCATCATCAAAGTATTATAGCAGGAGAAGTTTTTGATATTCAAAATTCTCTTTGGTGAATGGCTAAGTGTAGCATGTGATTGCGTCCCATGGCACCCTCTTTGCAATATTTTTTGGTACTTCAACTTATTCTATGGATTCAGTGATGTGGTTTTGCTAAGTCCGTTAAAAGCTTTCCATTTTACTTTGATTTATGTCTTCAGGATCAGCTCAGGAATGTCAATCATTGCACTTACATACTTAACATAGTTGCTTCTGATGAACTACCCACCCTGTCCCCCTTTCCTGCCCCCACCCACCCACCCCCTTCTGTCTCCACTGCATAGGGATTTGCCTTGTAACTATCATCTGTTGAAGACGAAAGTAGCATGAAGTATATTATAAGGAATTTTCCTTAATTCATTACAGTATGTAGTCAGTGTTGTAGTGAGGCATGCCCCTGGATTCACTTATCTCAAATCATAAATATATCTAATTTTGGATTATTTTTACCCTCTGATTTATCCCAGTGACTTGGGTAATTAACTTGTTTGAGTTTCATTTTGAATAACTCAGGTATTTTGTGAGAAAAAAAGATGGGCTCAGTAAGTGAGCTAATCCTGCATTGAATATTTGTGTGCCCACCTCAAATCGAATATATATTCTGTGATAGGGAGCTCACATTGACCTCCATGAGGAACAGATGTTTGTGTGAAAAGGTGTGTGTGAGTGTGTGGGGGGAGGGGATAGGCTCTCGAGGCAAAAGTTACTTTTTGAAAAAGTGATAGTTAATGGGAGCAGTTCCAAAAAGTTTGAGGGATACACCCCCATCCCCCACCTCAAGATTTCCACCTATGACCGACAGCTAACAGTGTGTTGTAGTTACGCTAATCTTTATCTTACAAAGTGTTAGTGTGATATCGTTTTATGGTAGGTCTGCAGGTGGCTTCATGACTTTTCTGGCTTTTTTTAATTCAGGATAAAATGTTCTTCTTTTGCATTTAAAAATTTACAGCAGAAAAAAGATTTTGAATAAAATAATAGGACTTAAGACAGTATTGTTTTCTGAACCCTCTGTGTAAATTCATGTTGAAACTTGAGATTTTTTAAGCAAATTTTCTGTATATCATCATCCTTGTGTGTGGTCTGCCATTGTTAGTCTTAAATATAGGTACAAAGTTTTGTAGGATTTGAATATCCTGAATTTCATAGTTCTTTAACTTATAGACTGTATGCATATGATGTCACACGGCAGTAGAAATTGAAGTGCGCCCTCAGATGAGTTAAGCATGATACTAGCTGTAACGTTTTTTTGTAATCTTACATAACGTCAGGTTTGATTGTCAAGTAAATGATGACGTCAGTGCATAGGGGTATACCTGGAATTGTGACTGTCGGAATTGTAAGGTCATAGGGTGATGGTGGCTATTGTTATTGAATTTTTCTGCTTTCATATTTTTTGATGAAGGACGCATGAAACCATTGCTTAAGGATTGTGCTATAGGAAGGTTAGATACGTAACTTTGATGGTAGTGAAGAATTCATTTCATTGGGTGTGTATCAATAAAAACTAATTGTACAGTCAAAAAAGTTGTGATGCATTTTGACATTTATTCATCATTGAAAACATTTTCAAAGAGATTATACAAAGTATACAGCATATTCACTCTTTTTTGGTTGTTTGTCATTATGTATTCATGTAGGCCTACTGAGGAGTTAAACATCTCTTCATATCCCATGCCCCCCAACAATTAGGGATGTCTTTGTCAGGTCCATGTTAGTGCTTCTCCAATCATGTGACACTTAACCCTCCCAACATATGTAGTAGGCTTTCCAAATGTGAAGGACAGGTGTGGGGGAAGGGCACAGCCCTTTGCTCCAGAGAGTTGGTGCAAAATTATTTTGTAGAGTTTACAGAAAAAACCCAGGTAATCTCCATTGAGGGAAGGCTGCCCCTTCTGTTGGGGGAAACTTTCAAGTTTCTTTTGGAAGCCTCAGTGGGTACTAAAACTCCCAAAGTATGTATAGTCTACAATGATGATAGGTCTTCCAACGGTTTACTTGATTTTGCTCTCAAGAAGGCAAATCCTTCAATTAAAAAGCCAAAATTTTTCAAGGTTTCAATAAAACCCTATATTTTTCCACAACTATCCTACAATTTAAAATTTCTTAAATGAGAACCCAAAACTTCAATCCTTTCTGTAATTATAAACACCAAATTTTCTTGAGCATAATCCTAAAAGTGTTGGCAAGTAAAGCA
>WURT03053742.1:0-32983 GCA_009936505.3 Holothuria glaberrima
GTGAACAGCTATGCTGAACAAGTAATTTTTGGTCCCCAGAAAATTTCCAAGTGGATCCACCGGGATTTGATCCGGGGGCTTCTAGTGTGCAAGGCAGTGCACTCAACCACCAAGCCAACCCCACCCTAACTCCACTACTTGAGCATTCGAGTCAACCGTCCTGAGGAGGGATCTGCTAGGAGGATTGAGTGTAACCCTCGCTTTTGAAAAAAATAGCGTAGAAGGAGTTTGGGTTTCCGGGGGTTGAGAGGGGGAAGAAAATTTTCCGACAGCCGGAAGCCTGGATCGCGTCCCGGACCGGACTCCTGTATAAGCAATCCATCCATGCACACGAACGCGAGTGCACACATACACAGTAGCATGTTTAAAGGGGGCGCAGGCCCCCACCTCCGAAGTCAGTCGGGGAAAATCACACAGTCGGGGGATTAACGGACTCGAGGAAGAGAAAAAGTTTGAAGAGATACACTGAGCATTCAAACCTCTTAGTATTGAGAGTGTTTTTCATTGACTTGGTCTTTTACCAAAGGATCGAGCTCTTCCGATCGCCCGTCAGAAAATAATAAGTCAGGAGGCTATATCAATATCTGGCCTATGGTGCAGGTACGTCTACTATCATCAACTTTCCTTCGTCCACCTTCGAAGTCCTGCACACGCCAATGCTATGAGGTACAACGAGATTTATTTATAGAGTAGCCGACCTTCTCCACTGGCAGAAATAATTTTCTCCGCCTCATGCATCAACGCCTCCTGCAGTCTTTGAACCCTAACGTAGCCTTAACCACACACCATGTGTTTTCCTTGTGTAATTGATTAGTTTAATGCACCTGGAAATAGCCCTTCTCACGTGAAGCTTTTTGAATATAACACACGTCAGGGACCGTGGAGACCGGGGGGGGGGGACTACGGGGGCTTTACCCCCGCACTTTTTCTGCCATGGTTATTTTGGGCCACCCTAAACTGCTTTTATTATATTGTACACATTGGGCTGCTTCGATGGTTAGCCCGCACATCAAAATTGGCTCCGCGGCCCCTACACGTGTAAATTACCTTACCTATTATTTTAAACTTTCACGAGAAAACCATCTCTTAAATCGGACAAAATAAAATTATCAAGACTTGTTCATTTTATGGGTGTGTTTCGGAAGTTCATTAGCTGGCTTCTGAAAGACCTGAACTTTCCGTCATTAACATCAATATTCACAAAATTTGAAACTAAAAAAACCTGAGTAGTAAGGCCTCTAGGACCAATTAACGGCTGTCCTATCACCTTATACTGCAAGAGCTTCCGGGGGCTTCGCCCCTGGACCCCCACCGGGGATCTGTCCCTGGACCCCGCCAGGGGAACTGACGCGGGCCCCTGGACCCCACGGGTGCAAACTCGCGCTTCGCGCTCGTAGTGCATCTTGGGTGCACTTGTGACTCTCTTCCGTGCCAGTCGGGGGAATCACAGGTTGTGCCCCCATCTCCGAAATCATAAACACGCCACTGCACATACACACACGCAAACAAACACACACACACACAAAATATAAAGGATAAGTCATACCGATAGCTTTCTTTCCAGTTTAATTATTTTCCTTTTCAGTTTTTACTTCAGTTTACAATCTATGAAGAAATCAAGTACACTGAAAGTAGAATTAAAGAAAAATGCGTTTCATACTGAACAAGATTTTGTTATTCTAAAGTCGTGTGTTCCTCCCCTTGTATGTAGGTCTTGTACTTGTCAGTGCGCAATCCTTACCAAACCGCAAAGCAAGAGATTACAACCACCGTCCAACCAGGGGCGGCTCTAAGAAATTTTGTTTGGGGGGGGGGGGCAAAATCAAGTCCGAACGCAGGGAGGTTCGGACGACCCCCACCTGGCACCCGGCAATATCAGTGATCCGCTCCGGATAGTACAGCAGGAGTATGGTTATTATTATGTATTACAGAGATGACCTATATAGTTTTCAAAAGCTCTTCAAAAACCATCTCATACAGTCAGTCATGAGCTATCTTTAAAAATAAATACAACCATATTAGGCTTTCAGCCAACCGCTACTTCATAAGGATGGAGCAAAAGGCAGGCTGGGGAAACAGGCAAAGCGGCTTGATCTATTTGTGTAAAATGAGCTCCACCTTAAAATATTTTGTTGTTTCTTTTATTGGGTCACAATATGTTTCAGGTTTGCCAAGAAGCCATAAAGTAATGGTTTTCTGGATTGTTTTATTTAAATGACGAAAATTTCAAGCATGTTGACACTTGAAAAAGGAAGAAATGATAGCACTTTCTTGGATTTCAGAACCTTTCCGAAACAATTTTTCAAAGAGGAAGGGGAATTCCCCTAACTCAGAACGATAGGTCATCCCCTATACAAAGAGTCAGACGTCTCACTACAGTTTTGACCAGGCGCTGCGGAACGGAAAAAATATTTGGGGGGGGGGGGGCTAAGTGCCTGGAAGGCTATCTAAGTGGAGCGCCATCATATCGGTTGGTGCGGAGCGTACAAGAAAATGTTGGCTTTACAAACCCTCCAGATGGGCGGAAACGGCACTTCCCGAGTGTTCTAAGCTGCATGTACCCAGCCTTGAAATATGGATCTCATGTCTGCAATTTCTCAATTAATGAGAAAAAAATCAATCTATGAAAAATGGTAATACATATCAGATGAGTTGAGATGATACAAGAATCATCATGAATTATGCATCTTCTTTCTTTTATTCTGCCTGCAATGCTCCCATATGCACATATACCTCTGTTACATTTGTCCACCGACGGCCATCCATTCATGTCCATTACCAATTATACATCCCTAGGTCATACCATTTGTTCCCACCCCAGCTCCCTCTGTGGTTCCTCGCGAAAAACGATCGGTAAAACCCATGCGATGCACTGTGGGCGAGATTATGCAGTAATAAACCGTACTGCTTCAACCAGTGCTTGCACTTTTCAGGGACCGTGGAGACGGGGTTGGGGGATGGTGAAGGGGTTTAGCGCCCCCGTGTTTTTCATGGTGGGGCCCTCTTTCGCCAAAAAATTATTAGTATATTGTGCATTGGATCAATCAAGAATATGTTCAGCAACCACTTCGAAATTCTCCCGAATTCTTGGAGCACTTGGCAAGTATTGGGGGGGGGGGCTAAACATACACTTTTTTCATTGGGGGCTTAGCCCCCAAAGCCCTCCCCCCCGATTCCGCCGCCACTGGTTTTGACTGATTGTTTGGTGCGTTCATTTTAAATGAGCTGAAACGGTATACTTTAAAACAGAGGTGGAGAACGTTTTACTCATAACGGGCCATTTGGCAGTCATAAGAACAAACAAGAAACTAGGAAAACCGCGCGAAGCGCGCCGAAAAATATTGTTTTGGAAGCACTTTATTTTTTTAATCTTCGCACTACGTTGAAAAGTTATTCAGTTCTTTAATTTTAAACCCACTCAAGGGAGGGGGATCTAACACATGTAATCTACCGGAACTGATACGGTGCGAACGAAATAAGTCTCGCATAGTTTTTTCATGAGTTTGGTTTATGTGTAAAGACAAGCTTTACAATGCGTGCCATGATTGTGCAACCGGTGATGTGTAGTACCAGGAGCGGCATTTAGCCAGTACCGGGAAAATAGTACGGTAGATAAAATTATAACAAATTGAATTCCAAGTGCAACTTAAATTACATTCACGAATTGCCTCGCGAACCGGACCAAATGGTCTCGAGGGCGGAGGTTCCCAACCCTTGGTTAAAAGCATTCTGGCAGCTCGGTTAAACTTCCTGGTAAAACACGACTTTCGTCCCTCCTAGTCAGCTAGTTCTTCTATTCACTGCTTCTACTATATTAAATTGAACGCTGACTGGTCGTAACTTCAGAACTTTCAACCAAGTCATGTTTGATCAGACACTGATACAGCTTCGAATTAAAAAATTCTTGCATTTTAAACTAATCCTCACACACGCCTGGCATTAGGCTTTATAGAACTAATGAGCGACTTTCGCGATCATCGGTGGTTAAGACTTCAGTAACTTTACCATATAAACGTTTCCATGTTCACCTTTTTTGAAACTTAAAAAATTTTGACCTATGAAAATACAACATTACAAATGTCATGGAGCAACTTACAACCTACGTTCCGGCAATGGTTTTAGGAGACATTTTAGCAAAAGTAATTTCTTGGTACTCTACGTGCCAACTGACGATGGATACCCTGTTTACCGTGTTTAGACAGTGTGATATTTAATTATTTTTCTTTATCACAAACTGAAATCCTTCATTAGAGGAGCTATATCAATACGACCCTGAAAAACTGAAATCATGAGGACTCACATAATATTAATTTACATAACCAGTGGTCGAAAAACCAAGTAAACTTAGGTCAAATCTTGAAATAATGACGAAATACATGCTTGAAAATTATGGAGAATTTTGCAATAGTAATATACACAACTTCAAAAATAATATATCATATTTGTGAGATAGGGATAATTTCTTCTAAATTTAGAAATAATTTTTATTTAAACCATCTCTAATTATATGTTTTTTATTTGTTTGTTTTTTTTTTTTTGGAGACCATGCTAAGATTTGGAAGACCATGCTTTGTAAACTTTTTTTTGGGGGGGGGGGCAAGTGTCCCCCATGCCCCTATGGCGAGCCGCTATACGATACTATCAGACGCACAGTACATTTGATTCGTTACAAGGGATATAAGAACGAATCATGTCGGTTAAATTGTTAATATTTTAAAGGAGAAAGTGGACGTGGATAGACGACGAGAAAGGCATTTTAGGTCTGGGATCTTTCTTTTCGCCTATCACTCGAAGAATGTAAAGAAAACAAGGGGGTGAGAACAGTTTAAGAATTTGCTCATATTAATGTTATTCCTTAATATGTGACCCAGTCAGCTTTTAGCACTATATACAGGGTGTAACGTTGATGACACCCGTTTCTACCTAAACAGGAATAACCCAGCTTGGGTTAACTTAATAATGCCATAAAAGTATCTTGAAAAATGCAGTGTTGCAACGAGCCATGACTCGAGTCACTAATTTTTAAAGGGAAATGACTCGAGTAATTGTATCATAATTTTCCTCATGGAAATAATACAATGACTCGAGTCACATTGAAAGTAGTAAATGACTTGACAGCAAGATTGAGTGACTCGTT
Organism: Holothuria glaberrima; assembly: GCA_009936505.3. Classification (NCBI taxonomy): domain Eukaryota; kingdom Metazoa; phylum Echinodermata; class Holothuroidea; order Aspidochirotida; family Holothuriidae; genus Holothuria; species Holothuria glaberrima. The sequence goes on from WURT03053742.1 coordinate 5,138, forward strand.
ACAACTCTAGAAAAATGTGTTGAAAATGTTACTGACCGACATTCTACATCGTAGAATCTATCCTAATGGTCAAGGCTGCACGGTAAAAAAGAATTATTGCCTTGTAAACTCTTAAACACCACTGCATATCTCAGTGCACCATATTTAAGTCAACACTTTCTGTTCACTGTAAATTGAAGGGCTTGATTGTGTTTCGATGGAAGTCATTGTTTGCAATAAACCGCTTAGCGATATGTCTCAGGTTGATGCCATCCAGTATGTCGGGATACATGGCAAGGACCATATAATTCAGCAATTCTTGTGACATGGTGCTCCTTAGATAAGTCTTCAGTCTGCGAAGTTGACTTATGAATTATCTTTCTGCAGACGCACTGGTGGAAAGGCAAATAAGATACAGTGTGAGCAATTTCATGACTTGAGGAGTCATGTGCTAGCTGTACACTATATTTTCCAAGCAGACTTGTTTTATCCCTCATCGAAGTTTCGCCGCCTCTTTCGTTGTCGTCATTTGAAGGAACATTCTCGATTTTTTTCGAAGTTTGGGTAGGCCTAATTTCTGGAAGAGTGGGAACACTGCCGGGAACGCGTTTGAGGAATGCCAATCTGACATAAATATTACTGAATTTGGGAATCCCTAATTTCGATTGAAAATCATCTGAAGTGTTGAAAAAAATTACATGTGGGATAAGGGGATATGCATTATGTTGAAGGGTAGGATGGAAGATTCACACTAATACTTTAATAGGCTCAAATTGGCGTTTTCTCGAAGTCCTAAAGTCATCTGTGTACCACAAATATTATATTTTTCTTACTCTGACTGAATTTTTTGGGGCGTTCTCACTCTGCCTGAGCCTGAATTATGGGGGGGGGGAGCGATGTTTGCCTCCCCAATATTTACTTTTGGGAGGCAATTCCCCCCCCCCCCGATGGACGCCCCTGAGGCTACATACCACCTGCGGGCCTTTTCTACATAAATGAAAAATGAAGGTAAAGTGATACAAATTAATGGTCTTTATGTATAATATCCTACAGGGAAATATTTTTAATACCTTGAAAAGCATTATGTTCGCGTGCTGCAGAACAATATGAATTACGGTACCCATGCGCAAAAGTGGGGGCGAAGGGGGTGTTCTCCCCACTCTTAAAGAGTGAGGACGATTGCCCATGCCCTCCCTTTTTCCTAGGCCTATGTGTGAGCTTTTCCAATATCTTGCAGTATATAAAGGATTCGTCTTATCAGCTCGACTCATGCAGCGATTAAGGACATCTATGGTGAAGTTTCCTTTGAAAGGAGGGCAGATGGACCTACACAGTAGACATCTTTATCTTCATTCCTGTGGAGAGCAAAAGTTCATTTTATTACACTATTTTTTCAGGCTTCAGCAGCCTACCGGGGACGTTTGTATGCATTATTTCTCATGCAAAGTCACGGGAAATGACGTAGGCAGCGATGTTTTTGTATCAACCTCTGAGCTTTATAGCGTGAATGTCTAGGTTGATGCATGGAGGTCTAATATCACCCTTCCTGGTTGATGTATTAAATTCTTTTACCATTCTCACCCATTAAACATATGTGTGAGAATCCCACAAAACTTCCGAGCATTTCGTAGGTGCCGAGTCACTGTAGGGGCGTTTCCAAGGTTCGATGAGAGTGGGGGTGTTAAATCTTTTCCCACCACTCACTAAACAGACTATAAAACCGTAGTTTGTCTACCTTTTCCAAAGTGTCGTAATCTGGACTAACGTCCCATCGATTTCTGCGTATGAAGCGGGTGTGATGGTAAGGAGGTCAGATGATCGTAAAGGTTTTACGGAGTTTTGCAAAATGTAATCACTTTTTCCTACAGAAAGTTATAATTAGACACGTATGGTTAAACATGACTGCATGCGCGAAAAGCGCTACGAAAAATAGCAGTTTTACAGAAATATTAGTGATGTTACCTCCATTTTACATGGCATTGTGCTATCTGCAAAAGCATTAAATACTCTTTAAAGATAACTAAAATCGCAGTTTAGCTAGTTTTTCATTACTGTGTTATTCGGACTAACGGGCACAGTCGATTTTAATGATGTTAAGGATTTGAGAGTTGAGAGGATAGATAATCGTAGTGACTGCACTGGTTTTGCAATTGCTCCAAGCAAGCCTGTCTTACTTGAAGTAATAATTGGAAAATTATAATAATTGAGCGCTAAGTGAGCAGAAAATAGCATCATGATATTTACAGGCATTTTAGAAACGTTTTATATTTTACGTTGCAAAAGATATCTAATTATACATTAATTCCTCGATCTTTTGATAATCACTACTACATATGTTCGGGGAGGTTTATGGCATATCCCCGTCCTACCTCATATTAGTTGGGGGAAACAGCCCCTCTGCCCTCTAGCCCATCAGCAATTTATGCCCCTGATAACGTACAAAAAAGTGTGTAGCACAAACGTTTAGCTAAGGGTACACGAGAGAGTGACGTGGCTGCTGCTTTTACGTGCTGCATGCAGCTACAGTATGTAGAGAGGTCAGTCAGTCGGAAAGCGAGCCTCCTTCGAAAAAGTAGTAAGTGACAAATGAACGCGCTTTTAAGTGTTTCCAGCGAGCAACAACTCGAGATTTGAGTAAGCAGAAAATAGCACTTTGGAGCCGACATACACTGCAACTATCCGACAGCGACCGAGTTGAAAAGAGTCGGTGAGCGGACGAGTCTGTCTAGTTTGTGTCAAATGTCTTTCGGACCTAAATGCCATCCGAAATACTGTTCTCTTCTTGAAAAAAATCGGACAAATCAAGATTATTTGATATTCGTAAGGGAGAAGGGGTAGCCTGTGTAGCAGCTGAGTCCGGTCGTCGCAGTGTGTGTTGTTATTGGATGGCAATACATTTCTTTGAAGTGGATGTTTGCGTTGAAAAGGTGAGGCAGTAATTAATCGCTTGTATCTTTACATTCCTGTTAGACTTACACTGTATTAGTTAGTTTTTAAAGGGAATCCGTAGTCTTCTATATCAGTAGGAGAAGTGGGGGTCTTCCTCTTCTACAACAACAATGCAAGTCGTCAGGTAAATGAAAAAATATTGCATCTTTGCAATGCTCGTTGACCCGTATGATAGTATTTAAGTTTCATGTAAAAATAGGCCTGGCTTGGATTTATTATCTGTATATTTCATGAAGCTTCCGGAAACTTCCCATATTCTTGTAACCTCTAAATTAAACTTCTGCCTGGTCAGCTCATTTGCATGCGGGTCTTGTTACGAATAGGACTAACTGTATTTTTCTTATTCCTTGAAGCATTCGTTTCGAATTCTACAGCACATGCTCGATAAGTGGCATGACGGCGCAAACCTATACACATCAAAATATTGTTCTGTGGAAGCTATGGCTCGTTTAAGGATTTCATGACTTGATTGATTTGCTACGTTACTTTAATTAATGATATCGAATTGGAGCTGCTGAATAAAAGGAAGAAATCCCTTTGAACCAAATAAATAGCTTTTCGTTGATACTCTTCCCTCGATTAAGTGGGCCATAATTAGTATTGGCATACGTTAAACTCGTTCTGCCTCTTTCCAAACGGGGAGCTCAAGTGTACAAAGATGAGTCGTTTTCCAACTAAATGTTATGAATCTTAGGGTGATGTTGCAAACACTCTCTGCTCTGACAACTCTCTGCTATAACATTGTAAATGTTGCGTTTGTAGGCGAAGCTGTTATGCCGTTCATTTTGAAGTTGTAACATCACAATCTGTTCATATAATTTTGAACCAGAAAAACATACAGAGCAGTAAATTGCAAACTTATTACCTGGTGGTAAATTTTCTGAGGGTGATCATGATTGGAAAACAATGCATATATAGGCTATTTTAGAATCGTGGTAACGGACTCACCTAGGGGGGATAGCTGTACCAGTAAGATGTCTATGTCATTGATGGTCCACCACATAGAATGGTTAGTAGCAATAGCCATTGGTAGTGAAGAAGTGGTAGCTCGGCGGTGGCCCGGCAGTGTGGGTAATGGTAGTGGCAGTATATACTAGCGACCAGATTTCTAAGCAAATCTTGCTTCTTGCATGTGTACGCAACTGTCCAGGCTGATTCGCAGCACCGGCAGCCCCTCAACTAAGTAATACGGGTGTGAATCCAGGTGAATTCTGAGAAGACCGATTGTGACCGTAGCAATGAATCAATGAATTAGTTTTTGTCCGGAAAGAGTAAATTTCTCTTCACTCCCTTGAGGGGTCGCACTCCCGCCCTCGGGTCTGCACATGCATAATATGCATTAACAGAATCAAGGAAAAGTATTTTTTACAAAATGTATGGTAGTCTCAGTCAGTTGCAAAGCATTATTTTCAAGCTGGAAATAATTCTGGAGGGCATACAGCATTTTGACAAAATTTTGATCTTGCAGTGGGTCTTATAAAATGTCTCAACTGAAAAGGAAAGTCAAGACACAATTAGTTAACTCTTATGCATTCCTTGCCAAAGGCAGGCAAGAAATCTGTGCGATGGTGATGTCGTGTGCCTGTATACATGTGTGTATGTGTATATGTGACACTTAGCTTGTAAACACGATATCTCAAGATAGTAATGACCGACACTTTTCATATTTGGTATATAGCTTTGTCATGTTAAGAGGAGGAACCCTTTTGTTTTGGTGGAGGTAAAAGATCATCTGAGGTCTTCGGCGGTTAAACTGGGAAACCTTGTAAATGGCTTGCAAACACGATATGTCAAGATAGCAATGAAAGACACTTTTCATATTTGATATATAGACCTATAGATTTGTCATGTTGAACCCAAGAACCCTGTTGTTCTTGGTAGAGGTCAACGGTCATCTGAGGTAACCGGGGTCAAACTTTGAAAACCTTATTAACACGATATCTCAGGTAGGAAGCTTTGATAGATTTCATACTTAGTATGTGGATGCGTTATGGCTAGAAAAAGAACTTTATTGTTATTGTTGGAAGTCAAAGGTCATCTGGGGTCATAGGGGGTCAAATTCTGGAAACCTTTTTAACACGATATCTCAAGATAGGAAGCTTGGATAGATTTCATACGTGGTATGTGGATGTGTTATGGTGAAAAGATGAACTCTATTGTGTTTGGTGGAGGTTAAAAGTCATCTGGGGTATTGGTGGTCAAACACTGAAAACCTTGTTAACACGATATCTCACGAAAGCAAGCTTGGATGGATTTCATACTTGGTATGTGCATGCCTTATGGTGAGAAGAGGAACCGTATTGTCTTTGTTGGAAGGTAAAGGTTAACTGGGATCACCAGAGGCCAAACTTTTGAGAATCTTTTTAACACGATTTCTCAATGTAGGAAGCTTGGAAAAATTTCATACATGGTACAGAGATGCTTTATGATTCGAAGAAGAACTTTTTTGATTTGGAGGAGGTCAAAGGTCATCTGGGGTAGCCAGAGGTCGAAAAGCAAAATTTCCCAAGAATTCCCAAGAAAATCCCAACATTTTCTACGGCAAGGAATCACAAGGCCTTCAAGTTTTGGCTTTCTGGCATATGTTAATAAGGAACTTACTTGATCCAAACAACATTTTGGAGAAACTTTTATTTAATTCTTTTATTCAGTGTTCGAGATAAAAGCAACTGATCTTATCACATTTTCTGACTAAGGTGAACTTGATGCAAGCAGATTTGAAGGCGTTGAGCCAGCAGTAAAACTGCATAATTTAACTGTTACCAAATGGCCTTAAACGCACAAATAACTACTCCTACGCACAATTTGATCATGCGTTTTAAGATGAGGGCAGAAATTATGCTAATGACCTGTCGATTTCATGATGCAAAAGCTTTTTGGCTGAGGTAGATCTATTTTGGCAAGGCCTGTGTGGCTTCTAAACATCAATGCAAATAAGCTGTCTATCAAAAAATACCAGCGGAAATTGCTGTTACGTTAGGTGCACATGAAAGGCTCCATAACAGAAAATTTAAAAGACATTTTGGATTGTTTTACTTTTTTCGCATCGCAAGCGTTATCCGTTATACTTAAACACCCTTCTCATTTTCTTCTTTCACCTTCCCTTCCTTTTGGCTTCTTACTCCAGGTAGTCTGAGGTAGTTTACTTTCTAATTACATGATTGAAAAAAGGTCTTGTCCAGTTCTTCACACTTGAATACCGTACGAGCCAGTCTAAGGGGGGGGGGATGCAAACAGTTGTATAAAATGATGGCATAACGTGCTACTTTGTCAACAGTCCGATTGAAACTGTGTTGGAATTAATCGTTGTACAGCATTATATTCATTTTTAGGAATAGCGCCATTAAACTGTTGTCAATCAATGCCAAGGTCAACCTTACGAAAGCGTTGGTACAACGTTGAACTTGCCGCTACAATATCTGCAGGGTGGGGCCCCGGGGTAATGGTAGTACACTAAGTGTGCACAAAGTGTATTCGTGTGTTGCTTTAGTCGTTGATCACAATATCAACTTTCAAGTTCCAGCCAACACAATAGCGGCTACAAATTTCAAATTCCTGTATTCAATCGTTCTCATATACAATTCAGTGCAAGCTAATCACAGTACTTTTACCACAGCATCATATATCAACCATACTAATAAACGTCCAATAAACCACAAGAAAAGCAAAGAGAATCGCCTTGTATTAGGAAGATCCACTTTTTGCTTCTTTCAGGGTTATCTGGCTGTATTGTGCCACCAGTTTTGTACGTGATGTGGGGACAGCACACTGGCATTATAGAAGTAGGATTTTAACATGCATAAAACATGTGCTTAACAGATTGAACGAAATTCTCGAAAACGTTAAGTATTTATTGTTCTTTAACCACGGGTATCATTTTATTTCCATACAAACTCTTGTAGACACGAACCGTAACTATCGCGTCAAAACCGTAAACATTTTTCTCCCAAAACGCTGATTTCTGCTCTAGTATCTTAGCGCTGGTGATTTTGTTGTTTTCGTAACTTCTCGGATTTTGTTTAAACTCTTATTTAATCTAGTTTTCTTATTTGGGAGTCGCATTTTAAACGACATACTTGACTCCGTTGTGTACCATAATTATCAACTCGGATTTAAGATAGCTATAACAGTCTGAAGGCTCAGAGGCGTGCTTAGCCTCCTTGCATTCTTCGGAGACGATTACTTACTCCCTTGCGCCTTGGCCGGTGGGAAGTTTGAAAAACAATTATAAAATATCAACCGTAAGATATTTTCAGAAAATTCAGAATAAAATACTTCTGGAATAAAAAATTGTAAACAATATGGCTGGGAAAAATTGGAGATTGAAAGTTTTTATTTTGTTCATGGTTTTCCTTTTGAAATGCTCTGAGGGTAAGTCTTAAATCAATTTTTTGCAATTAGCTACAGTAAAATAGCATATAGTCTGACCTTACGTTTGTGTCAAGTTAACCCCAAAGTGGGTTAGAAAGAAACCAACTAAAATTATTGGGTTAAATAATTACCCTAATAAGGTTACATTTGACCCAAATTGAGTTACAGTTTGATCCAAACTATTGGGTCAGTTCCCTCTTGACCAAAATGTTTGTTTTTACCGTGTGACAAGTCGGTAAAATACTGTACTCTAAAAGCAACTGGTAGCTAAAACAAACTTAAAATGTAGAAATACATGTACAGTTGATATAAAGCTTACATTTCTGTCATAACATCATGGACTGACTGCACTAAAATGTTGTTTTTCCACCCTCTGTAGATGGCAGCACTACTGGGTAGACCAAATAAAAAAAACCGTAATATTGAGACCACTATTTTGTTGCTAAACAAGGACTCTTCTCCCACTCTGATTAAAAACAAAGTTACACGGTAAATTGGACAGGGACGTGGGTAGTTTCCCACATAGCTACATTTGAGAACCCCCCCCCCCGCCCCGTGGTTCCACTGGCATCTGACTTTGTACCGCGGCCAATTTAACACACTCTTCAAGAAGATAGCAAGAAATTTGACCCTGCAGTGAAGCGAAGTATCTTCGCTACATACTTTCTGTAACTACCTTCAAGGGAAATACTGAATTTGTTTTACAGAAAATTTTCATATTTTAAAACCGATATTAATAGGTACAGAATGATAGACAATTCGAAATAAGGCAGTACGGAAGCTTTCTCTTCAAGAAATAAGGCTCTCACGGCAAATAATTTGGTTATTTGTTGTACAAAAGTAATTTGTTCACCCAAACTTATTGGTGAGACTGAATAGATTTAATAATTATAAGAGGCATTTTCTTTGTATGCCATGTTCCTGCATTTTAAACGCAATATTTCCCTTTAAAGAAGTAGTTACGTAATGCACAAAGTTGCGTTCCAACAAATGACCCTTAGATGTGACTTTAAAGTCACTGTCATCGAAGTTACGACAGCTTGACTAAACGGGGGATTCTCAAATGCTCATGTCTAGAGAGTTTGTATCAATCAATTATCTAAATTTCCTTTTACCTGCCATGGCACTGGTGATACTTGACCGCTCCTGGGTAATTGTGATGGAGAAGGAGATGGGTAGAACAGGTGTTTTCGTTAGTCACTTGTTCTTGAAGAAAATTAACAGAAACTAGGCCTGCTATGTACATTTCAAATACAATTTTGATTTACCTGCGTTTTTACGATATAACAATCATATTAACTAGACTTCAATGAAATATTTTGATTTAGTACTTAAAAGTTTTAGCTGCTCGAGTATTCTGGGGGCTAGTTTCGTGCACGTCAGGTGACTCAATGCCCCTCCATCCGCCACTTGCAAACCGAGGCATAGGTGGCTGTATTACCTCACAAGCATGAGACACGAGCATGGAACCTGTTATGCGCCACCTTTGAAACTTCAATTTTCGCAGAGACACATGACCTTTTTCGATCATGATTGCTTGTCACCGGGTTATTCGTAGCATTAGGATCCTCCTTATTTTGAACTGACTGATTAGTTTCACTATCTTGTGGCCTATGGATATTTCCAGTTGATGGTTGGCACCGTTACTAACAGGCTCTAGCTTTCCTGTTGTGAAGAAGGGTTTATAATTTGACTGTCTTGCCAGGGAGACCAGACGGGCTATTCGCTGTTTTATCCCGGTCGTGTCCTGGACTCCATTGTCTAAATCTATCAGCACTTTTGTATCTCCCATTAGACCCACAATCCGTGCCTTCTGCGTGTTGAGTGGTCTGGCCTAGGGGAGTTACCGTATACTCTACCATGGTATCGGTTACCCCTAGGGGCTATTCCCTCATTTTGCAGATACCAGTGGCACTTGAAAAGTGGGGGAGCAAATGGAGGGCAAAAGAAAATGTTTGGGGCAAAAAAAAAAAAAAAAAAAAAATTGCGCGGAGCTTTAGTGGGTGGGGTCCAGGTGCTTGCTTTAGGGCCCCTGGTGATTTCCGGGGGAAAAGACCCTGTGGGGGTCCAGGGGGCGAAGCCTACGGAAGATCTAACGTTTTAGCATATCTCTGGGTGAAAAATTAAATCTCAGGATAGGTATATTTTGGTTCATAATACATCATCAAATGCAAAGATTCCAAATAATTTTAATGTAAAAGGTTATTCCTCCCTTCAGGCCATAATATTAGACGGCTGGAGTCCAGGGGCCACCTTAGGGCGAAGACTCCGGGAGCCCAGAGGTTGTAGCATATCTCTGGGTGAAAAATTAAGTCGCAGGATAGATATATTTTGATTCATAATGCATCATAAAATGCAAAGATTCCAAATAATTTTAAAAATTTCAGGCCATTCCTCCCATCGTGCCATTATACTTCAGCTGAGTGGGGGCATCTGTGGGAAAGGTTCTGACTTGGGGAATGCCCCCATGCCCTCTCCCCTTTGGTGCCACCACTGGCTGATAACCCTGTTAAAATTAGTAAGGATTATAATCGTCATTTTGAGAAATTCGTCTTCTATAAGGAGACATTCGACGGGGTGAATAACTTTCAGAATGACGTCTCTGTGGGCTACGCCCTCTCTCCAAAATACCTAAAAAGAAAGGAGAATATCTAAGTCCGTGCTAGGTACAGTAGTCTAATGATCATTGTTTTACCAATCTGATCTCATATCGATTAATTGACGTTTTGTTTTACTCACTGCTTACTGTAATTCTTTTACATTATTAACAAGACAACCAACAATCCCTTTAAAATCAAATTCTTTAGCGCTTAATTTTGATACCAAAATATTACCCTGATCAGGATTTGCTCACAGGGGGCTTTGATTTTACTAGCCTTGTGCGCCCTTTCGGCTCTAGTAGCGATAATCAAATCATCATCTGGAGTTGTTGAACCAGCTTTATAAATTTTTAGTTGAAGATATACGTCCAACAGAGCTGCTAACCTTCTGAACGGCTTACCCCTTTCGCCTTTACATCATAATCTGGAAAGGCTTCGTTTACCAAACGAAATATTTCAATCCTGAATACTTCTATTGGATCTTGTTGTGCTCGGTTTTGCATTAATGAATGTTAAAAATGTAGCAATAAAGTTGCGCTTTCTGACAACATCTTTCACTTTTGCCTTGACATTATCATAGTCTGACTTCAGAGAGTCGTTCAAGCTATCCCAATAAGCAAATGCTTGATTACCCTATCTAATAGGAAGAATTTGAATACTGAAAGACCAATGTGACAAAATTCATTCCAGGCTTTTACTGCCACCTCGAGACGACGGCACCATTGCCCAAAATCTTTCGACTCGTCTCCTATGAATATTGGAGGACGTTCTGTCCAGGGTGTGTTGTTTCCAGCCTTAGTGATTCTTTTAAATCTAGTCTTAAAACATTTTTATTTAATGAAGCGTTTTACTAGGTTTAGTTTTTAGTCTCTTTTTTGTTTCTTGCTTTTCTTGCTTTTTGTTTTTTTCGTGTTTTGTTTTATGTTTAACAGTTTTAATTTTGTTTTAACCATTGTACCTTAGCGCCTTTGATTACTTTTTGTAGAATTGTGCGCTTTACAAATAAATTGTGTTGTATTGTATTAGTGTCAGGCATTCTTATTGCTTGCACCCTCACGGAGCTCAAGAAGAATACACCTTTTTTCGAACCCTTGTAGGCCACGGGGTAGAGGCACTTCACGGGCACCCCCACAACTCTCCGACCCAATATTTTTAGCTGTTTAGGGAACCTTATGGTCCACTGAACACAACATCAAGTAGTAACAGTAAATATTTTGGGTCTCATTCATTCAAAATGGCTACTAAAATAATTGGCGGCAAAATTATGAATATTTTGTATAAAATAATAATAAAGAAGATATTCCTAAAATTTGTTTTGAGACATCTACTCATAAAATTTGTTCATATTTTTGGGCAAAAAATTTCCAAAGTAAGTTTTGGGACTATTGTGGTGGGATTCAGGTTAACCAAGATGGCGGAAAAACCAATGTGGACCTGCAAAATGAATGAAATATTTCCAAAAATTGTCTAACAACATTGTAAATTTCCACAATCTTAATTAAAATGATGCAAATTAATATTTAATAATGAAGGCTGAACTTGATAATCACAAGGGGCCTAGCTAATGCATTGATAAAATAACTTAGTCTGGTTCGGTTTGTAACATGGCTTTTAAGCAAAGTCAATAGGCATACCTTCTTTGCGTCAAAGGATCGGTGTCGGTGCAGATGCTGTGTTATCTACATATAGCCTGTTACAAAGTAATAGATTCATGTAGGAAATTTGACAACACAAGATCGATTCCGTTTTTATTTTCTGACAAATGTACGAACGTTGCGTAACTACTATATATTCTTTTCTTTCTATATTAAATTGTTACCACATGTTTTGGAGATTTACTCCAGAGGTAACGTTTACTTCAAAACCAAACTCTTTACTCCGCCAATGATTTCGAATGGGCCGACAAGGGTATTGGCGAGAAGATTGTGTTAACTTTGCTAATACAAAACACTAAAGGGAAACTGGTTTTTACAGTTAAAGTTCAACCCTTCCCCAAATGCTTTATAATTTTGTAATATCGAACCCCCTTGTAAAGAAATCGGAGTTTCGCTTCTTGCCTAAAGTACCATCTCCCACTCATACCGACTCACAGATTTGATCGGAGTTTTGTCATCTTGCCCGTTTCGATTCCTTGTCCAAATGTTAGGGAAATTGTGCAACTATGTTGGAAGATGCAAGTATTTGTGGGTATGCGTAACTGCGACACATAGCTAGTAAGAAGGGTATGGCAAGGTAGGTAATAATGATGGATAGTTCTCATACATAGTCGATATTTGAAAATAAGAGGTAGATCATTATGTTTTCGGCACAGGTCAGATGTCTTTTGCTGTCAAAAACTGTAAATCATGCAGAAACGATATCTCAAGATAAAAACGATTAACTTTTTTTATACTTAGATTTGGTATATTGCGATACAGAGCCATTATCTTTGGTGAAGGTCAATGTCACCTGAGGTCATCAAACCTGAAACTAAACGGAAAACTTGTAAATTGCTTGCAGACACGAACTTTCGTTTTCGGTGGTGATCAGACGTAATATCGGCCTGCCGGTCACAGAAGGTGAATTCCTCTCACACAGTAAATTTCATAAATTGGTGTGATGAATGTTGCAGTTAGCATGTTGATACTCCATAATGAGTTAAAAAGCCTTCAGTTTTTCTTGTGGATCACATGTAGTTTCCGTTCACAACAAGTCAAATTGTTGAAAGCTCGTAAGCACGTGATCTCAGCAAGTGTAAACTTGAGAGATGTCATGCTTAGCATGTGAATAATTCACATTACATTTAGGACAGCTTCTATTTTTCGAGAAGGTCAAAGGTCATTCGAGGTCACGGGATGTCAAATTGTAAAAACCTAGTGAACTTGTTATCTCAAGTGGTGTTACTTTGAGGGATTTCTCACGAAGCAAATAAACGCCATGGCCTACTTAAATTCAAGACGGGTATTGTTTTGTTGGTGGTGAAAGGTCATTTGAGGTCACTGGAGATCACAGTGATATTCGATCAACCCATCCCTTTCTAAACATTTTATGTGTTAGGCATCACCGACAAGATAGTACTGCAGTGGCGGTCACACCTATTTCAGTGATACCAAGATGGTATTCACTGGCAGAATTGTAACCAAGTCATTTTCCTCAAGTCAAATCAATCCCCATGGTGGACCGTACGTCTGCACACAAATATGGAAACATTTGGATGACAGGGTGATTTTGCTATTTGTGAAGAGGTGGAAAATGTTAAGTGCAGCAGGGGCATCTTGGAAATTAATATTCTTTATATAAGCAGGAGCTTTAAAAGATACTAAAACTTTTCCACTGTGCTCTCGAATAAGTGTTCATAACGTGGAGATAAAATGAGGTTAACAAGTATTACACTATTGATCTAATCTTGATTGTCAGATGCCAGGAAGTTGCGTTTTAAAGCGTTTCATTGTTTTTTTTTTTCTTGGGGAGGACACTTACAGCTCATGAGGTCATCACTCCTTCGTCGAACGCAAGTTTCGGCTTTGTCATCACATAGTGATCCCATCGATTTTAAATTCCCTTTATCCACACATACAAACACCGTGTTTATTTCCCTTTTATTTTCAAACCATGTGGTTTCATTTTCTTGCCACTCATATTTTATAGACATGGGGTGTTCTTTTATTGTCATTTATATTTTTAGGCATGAGGGGAGGGAGTTTTCTCAATAGCATTCGGTGCAAGCAAGGATAACTCCCTGGCGTAAGAGGTGATAAGCCGAAAAAGATTGGGGAAGCACTGGTGTACACTTAGGCCTAGTATAAACGCGATGTGTGTTTGTAATAAGGGGCGAGCCTTGCAAGGAAGGCCTATACTATGTGGGTGTGGATGATTGATTCAATAATAGTGCTACATTACAGCTTTCCTTTTTATTGGACCCCTGAGTGTCTTTTTAGTATCTGTCTTACCCGTGGCACAATGCAATCTCGAATAAATGAAGGAAAAGTTTGCAATCTGTTGTTACGTAATTTTGTTGTAAAAAGTTCATACTACACTCAGCGACAACATTTTCATTTAATGTCGCCAAGTCAAATATGTTCAAGTCAAGTGATGTCGCAAGTCATTTTGTCTTCAAGTCAAGAAAAAGTGTGACTCGAGTTGGACTCGAGTCCAAGTCAGCGACTCGAGTCAACAACTCGGTTCAATGCTCAAAGAAAATTATCTTCAGAACACTTGATATCATCTCCTCCAGTTAGTTAATACTGGGACATGCTAAGATTAATGTCTTATTGAAAATGACTTTCCTCCAATGCACGGTACTTACTGGTTTCAATTCATTCAAATTATCAAATACAGAATGATGAAAATATCTTGGAAGTGAAAAAAAATCTTCATATCTTGATAAGGGAACCCATCACAAAAATAATTTATCAGGTCATTCTCCTTTCATCAATTTACCCATGCCAGTTAATTTGTATGGGGACAGGGCAAGTCTTTCGATGTTAATATGCAAATGAAACCGAAATACACTACTTTCACACATCTGACAGGGAAGACGTGGTGATAACAGTATTTGGTTAAAACGAAAGATGCTTAGACATATCTACTTTACCTTTAATAATACATCTTCGAAGGAACAAGAAGAGAAAATCTCACCAATGAAGGTGATGAACGTGTCGAGTTGATTTTTGTTCATTGAGCTTGAACCTGAAGTCAGACAAGTGTTCAAGTCCCACACAGAAGTATTAATTCCGTCTTTATGAAGCATTTCAGATTTCCTACAATGCCTGTTGTGTGGTGTAAGAAACATATTGTACATATTTTGTCAAGACCATTTACAAGACCTCTAAGAAACGTGGTAAATAAAAGTGACTATAAAAATGGATCTATGAAAACAAAATCTTGATTTCTCACCAATTCTATAGAACTGTAGCCCTTTCATACACTAAAATCACGACGAAACTGAAACAGGTTTCCTTGAAAGAATCTTGTTAACAAGTCAATGAGCAGTTCGTGAATAGTCCTTAGTTAATTGTTAAAAGGCTTTTAGATTGCTACAACTTTCCAACGGTTAACCCTTAAGCATTTACTTTTTGAAGTCTACGCTTTACTATTTTGCAAGTGAGATCACTCGGGCAGTCAGTAGATCCAATTAGGTAGCAGGTCAATACGAGATTAAGTTAATGTTATAGCTAATTTACTGACTCGTGCGGAACTCTGTGTGAGCCTACAAAAGCAACCAACCATTCTGTGGAATTTCTTTAATTTTGTCTTATTTCCTTCAGAGTTGAAACCGAAATAGATTAATGGCGGTTACATGTACTTGCGTAAATTGCGCAATAATTTTCTGATAGAAGCACCAGTTTTTACTAATTTCAAGAAGTATTGATAAATTGCACTCTTAGCTTTGGATCTAGAAGTGACCCCTTCGAAATCCTTAAGTTTCGTTTTCTCCAGAATTTGTTTAAAGGTTATGTGAGCAATAAAACATGATCAGCAAGAAAGGAATTCCTAACCCACAATACTGAAATGTTTCTACGGTATCTATCAACTGCAAAATGTTCGTCAAGACATCATTCGAGTAACCATGTTTGTAAATGTTAAGTTGTGAAATACACAAGCAGTCAACCTTTCAAGTGTGCGGAATATAGATTCCCACGAATGAAAGTAGCTCCTTATGTAGATATTACCTGTAATCAGCTGCAGGTAACTGCACTTCTTTGGAGGAACTCTAGGCTGTAAGAAGGCTTGAGTCCTGGTGTATCAAAATGCAATTGAAATATAATAATTTAGTGGAAAGGACGGAACGATTTTTAGATATTTCGGCGGATAGTATATATTTAAACCATTCGAAAGCTACCTTTCATTATAGGTTTTAATACAGTAGCCATACGATTAAGTAATATCAATAGCCAGAAAGCCCAAAGTCTTAATGATTCATTACTGAAAGGGAATGATCTGTTGGTACATCCCTCAAATTTACACGTCTCGATATTTTCACGTCCTGACCTCTGCTAATGCCATATGACCTTTGAACCCTACCAAAACGTGAATAACAAAAAATGAAAAAAAGGACATGCCTTTGGAGGGAATCGTACCTGGGTCTGTCTGCGTGAGACACAGAGCTCTAATCCACTACGCCCTCAAAGAACTCGTTCAGCAAACAGTATTTCAAATCATTCTATAGTCACAGCATCCTTTACACGTGTTCAATAGGTAATAGGTAATTCAAACAACAATTATTGCTATTATAGTTATGCTTGTGAAAATATAAATATTTTATTCTTTAAATTTATCTTTAGAATGGTACAAATTTCAACCTGAACTTTTCGTTTGTTAATTTGGAGACAACAGAGTTCTTTCTTTTGATATGGTTAAGTCATATACCAAGTATGGATATTGCCCGTCATTGCTATCTTGAGATATCTTGTTTACAAGCGGCTTTTTTAAATTCGTATTTTCACCTCCGGTGACCTCATATAACCTTTGACCTTTACCAAAATCAAAAAGGTTTATCTTTTGACTGTTACGCACCCACATGCCAAGTATGAAAAGTAGTTATGCTTCCTACCTAGAGATATTTGTTTACACATTTTTCAATTTTTGACCTCTGGTTACCTCAAATGCCCTCTAAACTTGACCAAAAACAATATGGATCTTTCTCTTAATATAATGAGTCTATGTACCAAGTATTAAAGTTATACATCATTGTATTTTGAGATATCGTATTTACAAGCCAAGTGTCACAAACACACATACACACGCACACACGCAATCGCCCTAGTGATTGCACAGATTCCTTTGCCTTCGGCAAGGCACACCAGTTGTATTCATATAGAGTGCTGCTTTGATCAAAAGAGGCATCTGTTTGTATCCTTTTTACACCTCTTAGCTGGGCCGTAACCTGGGCGAAATCTCTATCGTCAGTTCATGACACTACCCAAGCGGAGCACCAAGTGGTTTGCCTACAGACATTTGACACCTGGGGGACCCTTCCTTTTCTCACCTGTTAATGAGTGCCATCCTTGGGAAGGGTGCTGAGGGGAGGGATAGATGTTGTGCTAATCTTGTGATAATCAGATGTCGTTTTCATAGCAATTACTACGGTTAAAGAAAGTTAGGGAGACCAGAGAGAGGGAAGACCATTTGACCATAAACGAAACTTTTGAACCGTAAAATAAGGAGAAACATTGTAATTAAGTCTTTAAAACTAGTCTTTTTTTAGTTTTCTCTGTATCTTTCGTGCACCCATTGAGAATATTTATCTCATTTATACCTCCTCTGAAAAGAGTTCACTGCTTAATTACACTACCTACAATTTTGGAAATACCGGCGTTGCTCCTGAAATCCAGGGGACCCCAATGTGGGCCCAGTATACCCCTTGATCCGACGCTCTTGCGCCGCTGTCAGCGCATTTCAACATATTCAGACATTTGCGTCCCTACTTTCCAAAAGGGGTTGAAGATCACTTGCTACTTGAACGTCGTGCAGCAACAAATCAGGCCACCATGAACTTTGCGGCCGTCACGTTTTGAATCCTGTGTCTCAGAGGCGGCGGAACCGGAAAGTGAAGGGGCATGGCCACCATGTTTAAAAAACGTTTAAACTTGTGCCACCCATTTTTTCTCGATTGCAGGTATTTCTGTACTAAGCATCACAAACTGACTAAGAGTGATGTGCAGGGGATTTTAATGTAATGGTTTACTTTTGCAATGTTAAATAAAGTGAACATTACTATTTTTTGAGAATGCTAGTTCCAATAAGGATATTGGAAATGATGAAATAGATATTCCCATAAGGAAGGTATCGTATTCCTACATGAAAAATCCCCTTTTTATATCTCGGAAAAAATTGACTCCTCTTTCTCTAAAATGAATTTTTTATTGACTTGAGACAAACGCGTGCTAAGGACAAGATGTGAATAGCAAAAAACCAAAAAAAAAAAAAAAAAAACCAAAAAAAGAAAAAAAAAGATGCAAAGGGAGAACCTATTTAGCGAACTGCAAAGGTTGTTTGTCGATAACTGAGGTACAAGGAAGGTTAATAAATGTTCGGAGAGCGAGATTGCTTTACTTTATGGGGCCATTAATTTATGAATACTGCTGCATATTTGATGCACCTGTTTATCTTTGCATATGCATTGTGTGAAGTACTTTATCACTGTAATCAGGGAGCTGTAAGTTCCAGGTGAAAGAAAACTGCCACTAAATATGAAATCTTTTTTATTGTTTGCGTAAATATACAATCATGCACAAAAAGGTTGAAATGATAGTTTAAGGTTAGGCACCTAATTACTGAAAATTAACTGTGTTAAAAGACTTCGTGAATATTATAGACTAAAAGTTATGGGGTGAAAGTGCAATTGATGTTGACAGCCTAATTTTTGTGCACTTTAGTAGTTGCCAATCTTCCACAGCCATTTACAACGTTCAACACCGACAGGTAAGGTAGTTAAAAGAAATACTGTCAACTCAGTCCAGTCGTCTGTCCGTCAACCATCTGTGATCTGCAAAAGGAAACTGTAACGTTTGTAAACCTCTCTTACATTCCTCGTACCTGTGGATCTTTTAGACCCCTAGCCACACAAGGTAAAATATTTTTCAAGTGAGAGAGATGTGTGGAAATGTGTAAGAGCAATGCTAATATTCTAGGAGGACCTTAATTTTCAAGGGGGGCCTAGCCCTCCCGTAACCGAATGGGGCAGTTTGAGCGCCTTTAACCCCCTCCCCCCATCAGAATATTAATGATGAGACCTAGGCCTGACGACCTGAGGCTACTCTAAACCTTTTTTCATGGGATCACATCTTATCTCATGCATTACTCTGTCTGCGTAATCAAATCCTTGTATGTGATACACAGCGCCCAGTTCTACTTCAGCACTGTCAATGTCCTTTTTAGTGACAAGTTGTACGCGTTTACTCCGCGATGACGGCATTATCACGTGCTATTCTGTCTGCTGTGTCTTTGCTGGATTTTTACTGAGCGCTCTTGAGTTGAAGGGTGCGTTTCTCATTTCTAAGTCTGCGTTACTACCTTCAGGCTTTAGAGAAACTTAGTATAGACTTTACGTAAAGCGCAGTATGCATTTGGCTTCCATATAGATAACCTCACAATTGACCTCAATTCCAATTGCAACTACAAAATTTGCTAGCACTTTGCAATCTTCTTATCTGTAAAGTATCCATGAAAGAAATTATGTTCTTCTGAATTTATTACGAAAACTAAATTCTAAATATTTGACCTAACACCTCTGACCCTTAGTTCCGGGATCTGTATGACACATTTTCATTCCCCTTGGTCCATTTTCCATAAAATTTGAAGGAAATCTACTAATCCATTTGCGAGAAGGTTGACACATAACTCTGCTCAAAAATATACAATTGGCATCAAAACATATGACCTTTTAACTCGGTTTCCATAGAATCACACACTTTTTAAATTGTAGCCTAATTTCCATTCTACACGTAAAGGTTTCATATCAAGTTAAAGTTTCCCCTTGAAGACCTAGCAAAATCTCGATTTTTCACTATTTGATCTTTGATCTCTGAACCTTGACTTTCACTTTTGGAGAACTGCGAGACAAAATTTTCCAATTAGGGTATCTTTCAACCAAGATTGAAAAAAATCGGTTCGACGTTTAGTAGTTTTTTTTTGTCACAAAATTGAACTTACAATATAAATTGGACCTTTAACTACGTTCCCTGGCTTTATCTTGTTTCACATGACAACCATACGTTTTGGTATAATATGACATTCCCTTTACACAATGCAACATGTCCCCCTGGAAAAAGCAAAACATTGATTTTTACAACATGTGACCTTTGACTTTTAATCTTTACTTTAGAGTTTCTGCGGAGACACAATCTCCTCCTCTGGGGTACTTTTCCACCAAGTTTTAGTAACCACTGAAGATTTACTATACGTTCCCGTATACAGTTCAACTTGAAAAGTAACTACAATATCTCATCCTCCTCACGGAGCGATGTCACAAAAAACGACAATAGGCTATGTACAAACTTGTGGTCAATATCCATCCATTATGTAATATGAAGTTGGTTGTGACTGGTCGTCTTGCTGACATACTGGCTGTAAAATTGATTGCAAATTATTCACATAAGTTGAAACAGCCATCAAGTTCAGTAGTTTTCCAATTATGAAGTTAACCATTCATCTTTGTTTAACAGGTCCATGCTGCTGCATTTCACATTTTAAAAGCTTATCAACTCTCAGAGTTGGCACATTGTCACGTTTGGAACCTATATCCATAGAAGAGAGTTCTTTGAAAGCCATCATCCGCCCGCTAACATTAACTTACCATTTGGCTACTAATTACACACCAACGCACTGAAATAGTATTCATAGCTAGTACTATCCTTTTCCCAGCCTTCAGATTCAAGATCTAGAAACAAGGGGTCGTGGAAAGAATAGAACTAATGCTGCCATTTCTTTCTTAATGGTTCGGTTTTTTTTATTCTTTTGAAGGACTGTGTTAGGGCTAGCTTTCCCTTATATGTAAATACCTCTCTGGGAAATAATTTCAAGATTTCACCTCCCATAAGATTCAATTAAATTTGATTGTATGTCTTATGTTCTCATGCTGTCGATTATTTCAGTCATTTCAGTTGATTCAGGGAGTGCCATTCAAGACGTACGTCTGGTTGATGGAACGTCAAAGTCGTCTGGTCGAATTGAAGTTCTATACAATGGAACATGGGGGACAGTCTGTGAAGATGGATGGGACTTACCCGACTCTTATGTAGTATGCAGACAACTTGGATACCCTACAGCAGTACAGACCTACAGGCACGCCTTTTTCGGTGAGGGATCTGGATTCATATGGTCGAACGAATTACAATGCATTGGCAATGAATCTTACCTTTCGGAGTGCAAACAAGATGAATCCAGAGATCCGGTTTGCAATCATCGACAAGATGTCGGAGTACTTTGTGGAAGTAAGAGGATAAATGAAGCAGTCACCAAGATCAGTACAGTTTCCGATAATGAAGTTAACTATTCATTTGTGGTAACCAGGTCCTTGCTGGTAAATTTGGCTTATAAAAAACCTCTTTAACATACAGAACTGGCGTATTGTCACGTATGGAACCTATGTCCACAGAAAAAGGTTATTTAAAAGTCATCAGCCGTTATTACCCTTACATGATCACTTGTAAGAGTACTCATTGCTAGTGTTGAATCCTTTTTCCAGCCTTATGAGTTTAGATCTACAACGAAAGGGTTGTAGAAATGAATAGTGATATCCCCTCTTTTTTACCAGTTCAGTTGCATTATTCCACAATGCAAAATGTAGTTTTACATCTATATTATATTAATTGCCATGAGTAGTCTAACACACTCCATAAGCGGGAAACGGATAGAGACCTTTTCGACACTTTGAACTTAAAGTAAACAGCACTCTTTACAACTAAATTGTTAACGTCAATTTCTTCGCTTTATGCTCTGCAAATTGAATAAAAGACTTAAAAGTTTTCGGAACCACTGTCAAGATGGTTACTATAGCTTTCATAAGCTAACGCACGCCATTAGTTAAAATAAGGGAAGTTACTTATTCTACCCATTCTGGTAAAATTTGCATTGAGATCCGATGTGTGGTTCTCAAGACTTATTAGTTAAAGTTGTCACATTTTCAACCGAAGGTGAACTTGAAGCAAGCCATCCGATTCACATAACGTTTACAGTTCTAACTGTAAATGGTGGTATACCATTATCAGAAGGCTATGTGTATCGGGTAAGCAAGCACATATAATGTCATAACCTCACAATAATGGCACTCTTTTGGGTTTTAAACTTTACAACCAATTTTCTTCGCAATAATCCTATGTGTTCCGAATATGAATGTATGAGAGGCATGAAAATTTTACAAACTTCAAATTACCCATGGGGAGGTATTCCCCATTGGGTGTTCCTATCCCTATTAACTTCAAGGTCAACACAACAGAATGAAAAATCAAAGGAAACTAAGACTTCTCATCAATGTGAGGAAATGATATTACCTTTACTTGACTCAAGATCATTTCGGGTCTCAAATACAGTAAGTTCATTCTTCTGATATCTCGAGTACTACATGTCCGATTTGAATGAAAGTTTCACCAAATTCTATAGATTTGGTTCCTCTTTCTTTATATGAAAATTATTTTTTGTTTAAGCCATTTCTTTGGAGGATTGAAACGGCAAGGAAATTTTCATAATTATTATTTCAAACATTATGATAGAAATGATTGCCACAGCGTCATCTTGTAATTATAGAAGTGATTTCAGCTCCTTAATCCTTCGGATCTAATCTGAAGATAGTGAAATTAGGGGGTGTAAAACTACGTTTCTGTAAAGGTATAGTTGAACATTTCTACAAGGATTTGATGAACGACCGTATGCAATCCTTTATGTCCTTTGAGGACCACGTAAGTATAGCGTCAGGTTTAAACAGTTCATCGTTCACCACTTCCCCAGGACTTGGGGGAACCCACTTAGAACAGCTTTTACCTGCACTTTTGAAGGAACGTGTAAGGGGTACCTTTCCCGTCAGTGCAAATAATCATGTCGCTTGAAAGTCTTACTTTTGGTGGAGCAGCTTCACGTTTTCAACCACAAACGTCCCATAAGAAATAAGTTCATTTGATATCATGTCTTATGTCGATCATTTCAGTTATTCCAGTCGAACCGGGGAGTGTCATTCAAGACGTACGTCTGGTTGATGGAGTATCAAACTCGTCTGGTCGGATTGAAGTCTTACACGATGGACACTGGGGAACAGTGTGTGAAGATGGATGGAACTTAACTAACTCTAATGTAGTATGCAGACAACTTGGATACCCCGCAGCAGTAGTGACCTACAGGCACGCATTCTTTGGTAAGGGATCTGGGTTCATATGGCCAAACGAGCTACAGTGCAATGGAAATGAATCTTACCTTTCGGAGTGCAAACAAGATGAATTCAAAGAGCTGGTTTGCAATCATCGACAAGATGTCGGAGTACTTTGTGGAAGTAAGAGGATAAGTATTTGTTGGGAAGGCATCCCTCTTTTGAGTTACGTTGGCTTATGCTGCGAAATACGCTGTCTCCGGCAAAACACCTGAACACCCACCCAAGCCCCTCCCCTTCCACCCAACCCCTTTACACTCACTAAGTGTTGTGGTAGCCTGGTGGGAGATCAAAGAGGGACTCAGATAAATTAATTTGTGGAAATAAACTTCCCTAAACATAATAACATCACCATCCTAACAACAATGCCCAAAGGCTTGGTGACTCCATGCCGGAATGGGGTGCTTTGTTGCATTGAGGTTCATCCCTCAAATTAATACTTCTTTTCTATGTCATGCTTCTTCAGTCTGACCACTTTTGACCTCGCAGGACCTTACAAGAAATTCGAACCCGGCCCGTCTGTGTGGGAAACCGAGCACTAATCCACTACGCCATCAAAGTATTAGCTCAGCGAATAGTATTTTTTATCATGCTGTAGTCACAGCAGCATCCTTTGCATGTGTCCATAATTACTGTAGGAAGTTCAAATCAAATTAGTTATGCTTGTGTAAAAATAAATATTGTTCACTACAACTTTATCTTTGGAATGGTAGAACAATTGAGCCCTAACTTTTCTTTGGTCACGAAAAGCAGGATATACGGAATTCTTAAACTTGCTGGTAAACACGGTATCTTAAGATATCAATCATGGACACCTTGCATACTTGTTGTATAAATTTATCATATTGTAAGGAAGAACCCTGTTTTTTCAGTAAATGTACTGGTCATTTGAGATCATCAAAGTCCCAAACCAAATTCCTTAAAAACACAGTAATTCAAGACAGAGATGATGGATATTTTTAATACTTGGTAGATACACTCTAAAAACGTCCGGTTCAGATCTGAACCTAATCCGTTCAAATGGACACTGATCAAATGTTTGACTAGATTTGGCTCATTTTGAACAGAAAATGGTTAGTTTTGAACCGAAACTAGTCAAATATTCGATCCGTTTTCTGTTCAATTTGAACCGGACGTTTTAAGAGACTGTGGATTTGTTACTTTACGAGTGAAAAACCCCATGGGTTTGTTGGAGGTCGCAAGTCATCTGAGGTCATCAGAGCTGATATTAAGGAAACCTCCTCAACTAAATAGACAATGACAGAAATGTAGGCAAGTCGCTTTTTTTTCTCGGCAAGTCAAACCAACTGCTGCTATTTTAGCGACTCGAGTCTCTGTGTTATTTCAAAAGGGGAAAATTCCCCAGAAATTTTTAAGTAACCTAGAGTCAAAGGGGTTTGACTCGAGTCGCGACTTGATTGCATGTCTGCAATTGGATGTACGATCCAAATTGTGTGAAGCCTTTCGTAACTAACAAATAGAGCTGAAGTTTTGTACCATTCCGAAGAAAACGTTGTAGGAAATACCATTAATTTTGCAAAAGGATGACTTGAGAGAGTGTCAAGTTTAATTTTAATTTTAATTACCTAAGTATGAACTCGTCTTAAGGATGCTGTGACTATAGAACTACCCGACGAGTTTACTGATGGCGTAGTGGAAAGTGTTCGGTTTCTCACACAGATGGTTCGGTTTTGAATCCCTTCAAGACTCATAATCTCCTTTATTTTTATTCAATATCAGGTGGAGTTCAAAGGTTATATGAGGTCAAATATTGAAAACATGGTCAAAAATTATATAACGACGAAGAATGTTTTTGAGGGATAAACCTCAGTGCAGCAAAGCATCCCCTTTCGACAAGGATCCACAAAGCCTTTGGATGTCCTGGATTTCAAACGGCATTGAAATATCTCGTTCAACAATTATATTAAAAGATATGCATGAACATTTTTCGTAGCACCTTCTTCTAACCTAATAATACAATGTTATTAAAATACAATCATAAACTCATTTGGCAGAATTTACGGCCGTCACCATAATGGTCGTATCCAAGAGTTTATATACAAACATAACTTCATTTTAATAAAAGCAGCGTTCATTACAACGTGTTTTAGGGTTTCGATCTACTTAAGTAGTCTTAGGTGGGGGTCCATGAACTCCTAATGACTCCGTGGGGAGGGGCACCCGGGCTAATTGGCAACCAGTTTATTGATTAAAGGGCTTTTAAAACCAAAAGTAATTTACTTTACTGCATTCAAGGCTCCACCATGCACACTTTTGTTCAATGGCTTGGGTTCGCATATTGTCAATCGGCAGTTTTGGCAACTGGCCAACAAATGACTTTTGTTTTCAGTTTTACGTCAATTAACATATAAAGTCTATCAGATTTTGACAGCTATAAAGGTAATGCAAATCCTTTGTCCAATTCAGCTATTTAAAACACGATTCCATTGTAGCAAAATCTGCAGTTGAAACAGCTAATGATAAAAGTTGTTCAAAAATTAGCCTACCCCTTTCAGAAAACTTTTCAGTAAAATATGATGTTCCCTTTTCACCTATATCTAGATGGAGTTGAATTGGGTAAGTTACTGTTCTTTATGTAATTTATTATATTTGGAAAACAAAAAGGACATTTTACAGTAAAGGTCAAGATAAATATTGACTCTTAGATATTTACCTTCAACAAGCGAGCATTGACCTACAAAATAGTCGATCCTAGGCCCCTAACCTTGGATACTCCTTTTCATAGGTCCACACTTAAAATAACCTTTTCACAGCTCCTCTGAAGGATAACTTGATTAAGCTTGCTTTATAATATTTATGAATAATTGGGTAAAGGTCGTAAAAATTTGTGGCAATGAATCTCAGTGAAAAATCTTAAATGTGTGATAGAAGAAAGTAGGTTGTGCTCATCCAACATCTGGACTGGCCCTCTGCATTGGAGTTCGAGGCAAAATGTAAAAGGAGAAGCCACCCGAAGAAATATCGTAGTTCTTACCCGGTATAGATTATGATTTCAGGTAACCTACATCTTACAAACGATAAAATCACTTTCCTGTCAACAGTCATGTATGTGTATTTTATGACCGACCTTGGGCATGTTTGACTTGGAATCCTTCCCGTAAGTACGATGGTGTTTTCTATAAATAGTAATACATTCTCACACAGGATTTTCACATTTCAACAGGATTGAATTTTCCTTATACACAATGATGAAGATTTTACTCATAATTAATTATACCAAATGATGGCAGCAATTTAACTGGTTACAAGTACAGTGACTTCATCTTTAAACTATTTACGACATGACTGATCCAAAAGATCGATTGAAGATTGATTGACCTTATGAACGTTTCTGAACTGCAGCTTAACGTTTGAAACTAGCTTTAATTAATTTAACTGATATCCTTACGAAACTATTAAGCTGGAGTAAAAGTGGAGTGAGTACGAATTTCCCTTACTGGTCTCATTTCCAGATATTTACTATTTACAAAACAATAAGTCTGCCTTCTTAACCAGCAGACTGTACACTAAATTTTACTGAAACAATTCCCCTCGGTATTAATGGCCAAAAGCTTTACGAAAGTATAACTTAGTTTATGGACAAAAATACTGAGGTAACAACTAGACACGAATCCTCACATAGCGTTTTGAAAGAACAGTTATTGAAGGACTTCCTGTCAGCATTTTTCTTCCGGAGATCCACTACACTCTCAACATCAAGCAACTGACGCACAGACTGCCGCAATATAACTACACGGCAATTGACTTTTTCTTCAAGCACTATGAAAACAACGGTGCTCCTGTGACGTCATTCAGAAATCCTCACATTTTGTTTTTAACATTCTTGTTTCAAGACATTCATATCATACATGATATTATGTCACAAGGTTAGGGTAAAGGAGGAGGCATGAAATAAGGTTAGGGTTGAAGCGTCTCGAGAGTTGAAATTATGTATGATATCATTTGTAGATTGGGTGGGAGATATTATTGGGGAGTTATTACTGCAGTCATTTCATTCGTTCATTAAAGGTGCATAGAAAGGTTGGTAGGAAAGTTTGAATAATGGAAAGAATTGATTTTCTTGTCGGAAATGGATTGTTAGCAGGACAATGTTCATTTCATACAATAACTACATACTAAATAGACTTAAGAATTTGGAAGGGTGAGGAAGGGGACAGGGGGTGGACTCTCCGATAGTTTGAATGAGGGGGTCGAGAAACCTTTTAGCCCTCTGCATATAAACAAATAGCTTGACGTTGATTGAGAATCAATAATCATTATAATTTAGGCTCTTTATGTGCTAGTGTTAAATGTAACCCATTCTTAACAATACGGTGTACATCACGAAATTTAATTATACCGTAACGGCGGTATTCTCCGGAGCTTGGTTCGGACATAACAGAAGATGATGTCGTAATCCCATCTCAAATTACCCCACGCAAGGTGTTCAAATGCTCACCTGGTTTAGTGTGCACCCGGGGATCCTTCCTCTTTCCCCTAAACGTGCAAGTGCCGGAGGGGTGTTCATTTTATGTAGCTTCGATGGTGTTTACAGATTGAATATAAATCTTGAAAAATTGCCATGTTCATACTGAAATGAATTCTTATTTTTGGTCGGGAGTAAAAAAGAGTGTATTTTTAAGTGGTGGGATTACCACTCGCCCCTTGAGAAATTTTTGTTTTGTTAGGTGGCTTACCTACAAAATGGTGTTACTTCAGGCAATTCGTTAAACGATTTGCATGCTAAACATTCTCATGGTTTATATTAGTGATACTTTTGTTGTGGCATGGCACCAAATGTATACAAAAATGTGTAACGATACGTACATGCTTCCAATCTTTCCACTTCATACCGCAAATGTTACCGGATAGGCTACTAGTGATATTAGATTGCTCTAGCATCCTATCATGATGCAGGGTTCCTACAGAAGTTGGAGATGTAATTCTGCTTTTTGGAAAAGCGTTCTCTTCAGGGTATTTTTGCCCTAATGATGGTCATGAGGTACGGACTGCGAACCGTAACAAACGCGGGCAAATGACAGGCTTTCAGTTCCATACTAACTAAATATATACTTCTGTCCTAAACACACATGTTTAATTCCTAAACAC
>WURT03053743.1:0-14142 GCA_009936505.3 Holothuria glaberrima
CAAATAATTATCTCTGCTATGTGATATGATACTACTATAGAGAATAAATATAGAAACTGATATGAACAATTGTCCCTATAAAAAATACAGCACACCAAAATTATTCACAAATAATCTCTCCAGTATCATATCTTTAAATATATATATATTGTATGATGCTAGTACTGTAACATGCTACAGTACATCTTCTACTGTACATCAACACACAGGGTATGGTACATAAAAGTTACTGTAGAGCCTCTGTAAAAGGGTACAAATGTTAAGTGAAATACAGTACAGTAAGGGCAAGCCATTGGTTTGCCTCAGCTTTAAAGGGTAACACGGCAATGAGTGAAGGCACTGATGGCATTCACTGTCAACGTCCTCAATTGGCACAAGGCCTAGTGTACATATTAAGTTGTTAGTCAAGTTTAACTGACTTTGGAAGAGCTTTACAATTTTATGATAACAGAATACTGTATGTATAAAGCTAGAACCATTTGCATGCTATAAATTTTTTCTACTTTTCCTGGTCCTTAATTGTGCATGCACCATTACTTAAAGAAAATGCTTGTTAAAACTTCATTGATCAGATGGTTGCATCCTGTATACTGAGAAAAACTTCTGCAAGTTGATATATATAGAGAGTTAGGAGTTCAAAGATTTCATGTTTTTTTAGAAATGGTCCTCCTAGGCTTTCATCTTTAAAGTGATGATTATCACTAAATTGACCATCATCCTCTACAGTCACCAACATTTTACTTTAAAAGCAATCCTTTCAATCCTTGACCAGATAAACAGTGTGCAAAGTAAGCTCTGTCTGATCAAAACAAAAGATATCACAACCTTATGCGAAGCAAACAAATCACAGAACTGTTAATGAAAACAAAATTTCTGAATTCATGTAAGCTCTGTCTGATGGAAACAAAAGATATTACAATCTTGTGTGAGTCAAATAAATCACGGAATTGTTGATCAAAACAAAATGTATGAATGTCAAAAACACCTACCTAAAAACAAAAACAGAACCCCCCCCCCCAAAAAAAAAA
The DNA here is from genome assembly GCA_009936505.3 of Holothuria glaberrima. NCBI lineage: Eukaryota > Metazoa > Echinodermata > Holothuroidea > Aspidochirotida > Holothuriidae > Holothuria > Holothuria glaberrima. The sequence continues at coordinate 1,029 of WURT03053743.1, forward strand.
TTAGTAATAATGCAAAGGTGGCCTCAGAACAAAACATGCATTAATGATAAAAGAGATTTGCAATTTGGAAGGGGGTTGGAAGGAGTCCCCTCCCCTTTGGAACATATTCCCTTTTGAAAAAGGGCTGAGATGCAAAATAGTGCTATATCTGACACATTTTGAAGCATTTTCTTTTTTTGCCTCAACTTTTTTTCAGGCATGACGGCCAAAAGGGGCGAAGGGTGGAGCACACCTGTTGTGCCCCCCACCCCCCTGGCTCCACCACTGATAAGTTGTTCAATGAACAATATTTTTAGCATTAAATTTTTTCTGGTGAGTAGCAGGTAAATGAGGAATGTGTTTTCTTGGCCAGGCTTATCTTTACATTACTGTCCTGTTCAAAGTACAGTAAACTGTGCCTAGCAAATTATGCACAGTGACATTTGTGCAATTTTCCTACCTGTACCTGTAATTTCATCAAGTTTAGTATCTACAGTGCCACAACAGCAAAGCAACATTTATCTACCCTAGTCAAATCATTTCCCAGAAAAAACAGCTTAACCAACTACAGAAAAAGACCTCTGGAAGTTGCCACAATAAGTTTGCCATTTGAACTAAGTTTTCATTAGACCTTGAAAACACAGTTGTGGTAGGTTAAACTTATACTTTACTACCCAGTAACTCAGTAAATGTAGCCACAGGACAACCACAGATCTAGGAAACAAAACATAAACACAACAACAACAACCAGCTGACAGATGACAACATGAAAAGGTCACAGACAGATACCTTCTTGTCACCTTAAAGGACAAAGTCACCTTTTAATAGTGTGCAGTATGTATACTAGTACAGTAATTCAAAAGTGGCTTATTTTGATCAGGTGACAATATTTTTGTAACTGAGCAATAAAATTTATGCATGCTCCTTGGTTTATCTTCAAAATGCAATATACTGAATCACCATGAAAGATACTCAGAAGGAAAATAAGATTTGCCTGATGTCTGAAAATAAGGTTGAGATAAATGCTTATTCCCTTTAAAAGACTGGGAAACATTGGGGAATTTGTATCATTAACTTCAGTCAAAATTTTAATGGATTTTATACTGTACTGCTGAAATCTGACAGGTAAGGAATATTAATAGTGTGCCACCCAGAAGAGAATGCTGTAATGTATGTTGAAAATAGCTGGTAGTCATGGAATAATACAGTAGGGTATTGTACTGTACCTGTACTGAGTACCAATGAGCATGAGAGCATGGATTTTTAGCATCTGAATACCAGTACTTTTATAGGCCCAATACAGTCCCTGGGGAGCACTTTGAGGAGATGAACACTTTTGCAAGGCTATGCATGATGTGATATTTTGTTCTTCTGAAGATCTTATCATTCCACAAGTTTACTTCTTCATTTTGATTATACTTGAGATACTGATCCTTGGAACTATTTGCATAGTGAAGGATGCAGGAGGGGGTTTAATCCCCCAGTCTAAAATGTCGTGGGGCAGAAGTGCACCCCCTCAACTGAAGGGAAAACCCCTTAATTTGTTCCCTCTGTTAAATATGTCAAAAATTTGCAGTACTGTAGTTTGCCTTCAATTTGCCCAAATTTTTGAACCAAATTGCATCTGAAGACTCCCACATACAGTATTCGGAAATTTCCATATCCCTCCCCTCAGACCTCCCCCAGGACAGCAGTCCAATACAAAGTTCAGCCTACCCAGTCAAGAATAGCATCCTATGCCTATGACTATTTGTCATTGCAATTTGTTTTGAGTTACAGTGTGCTTCCATTACATAAACTCTAAATCACTTGTGTATAGATTTATTAAAGTCAGTCAGATTGTTACAGATAGATGTAGACAATGCAACTTGGTCATTAATTTTGCTCAGTGATAGTATTCATGTCCACAAATATTGTAAATTTGACAAGTAAATCATCTACACATCTTTCACTGCTGTATGAATGACATCAGTCTGTTTCTAAATCTACCTGTACCACAGTGAGTCTGCCTTGTGTACCCAGCCAGACACAATTTAACATGTAAATGAAGCTTAATCAATTACAAACAATAAATCTACGGATATACTGTAGTGTACATACTTTGAATAACTTACCAATTTTAAAATTAAATTTGCAATAATTTAGAAGAAAAGCCATGTCAAAAAAAAAAAACAACACATTTTATGGGGGCTTTTTCCTTTTTTATTTTTTTAATTCTCATGATGGCCACCACTTGAAATTTCCTCCGACAACCATTTGCTAAATTTCTTTACCTTGGGGTACACTGGCATGTAACAGTCATGTAACATCAAGAGTGCAGCTGATGTACTGTACAGTATTATACTTGTGAGACACCCCCACAAAGATGTGTTAAGTTGATAGCAGAATCTCGGTTGACTTTGTTATGTGAGGAGTGACTGATTGAGTCCACACTGAATTTTCAGATTCACACACAGTCTATTTTTGATGCATTTTTTAACTCTTTCCCTTTTTAAAGCTTCATTTTACACGTAATAAAAAATCCCAGAAACCTCCACATAGGAAGCGGGAAAGAAGGCAAAACATGTCTTTTAGGATTAAGCCCGAGTCACTTTGGCACAGACACATGCTCTACAGTATTTCATCTATTGTGTAAACATGAAAAACTTTGCTAGTGAAACATTTTGACCGAGTCACATGGACCATCAGATACACAAAGAATGCTAAGCACCTCACATCTATAAAATTCCCCCAAAACCTACCTGCTTTGTGAATCTATGACAGAGATGCCAACTTTCAAAACTGGTTTCCAGTATTTTTTCACATCGAAAAGAGTATTTTGGACATCAAAAGCGTATTTCGTTCAAACGATTCATGTTCAAACAGAGCAGGCTAAAAACACAAAGTAGTACAGACTACATACCTAGACTATAGCCAGGTCAGCCAACTAACGGTACACGTTAGGCTAGGCCTAACGTGACAGCTTTGCTGAACTTGCGTTTCGACTAGGCTACTTCTAACGATGAAATACGGTACCACCTTTTGGTGAATTTGTGTATTCGGGCTTGAATGTTATTTCCTTGCTTGGGCGGCAGTATTTTGCAATTTATGAAAAAAACAACAATGGCCTAACTAATCCAGAATAAGCAGTTATGTACGGCATATTGCACTGAGTCCATCACGGCATGCTACATAACAATATTAGACAGTAAAATACAGAACTATCCCGCACAAGCAGTACACATGCCTAACTGTGTTTCCAGTGTATACAAAGTAACGAAACAAAGCTGTATCTACTTGGTCGTATTCGGGAGCTGGCCATAAATAGACCAACGAACGAATTGGTTACTCTGTGATATCGTGACCTCTGCTGTATAGTCTCCCACTCCAGTCGCACTTATATTTTCATTGTTATTTTCAGAGATCTGATTTCGGTATTTTTAGCGATCCTATTTCCGTATTTTAACCTAGCAAAGCGTATACCCGTATTTCCGACCAAAATCCATACAAAATACGGGAAAACCGTACTAGTTGGCATCTCTGCTATGAGCCCTACTTACATTAACTCACCCTTTACTAGTATTGGACAGTTCATATACTGCTATGATCACTGGCAATGAAATCTTCTTTAGATGGCACTTTATCCATATCATGCCTCGTCTACTATACCTCACCCTTGTTTCACAAACCCCAGGACTAGCTACTGTAAGTGATGCTCAAATGAAAAATGGTGGCACTCCAGAGCAAGGGAAGAAAATGGCATGGGAAGTTGATCCTGCAAGGTACCTTGCATGCAAAGTGTGAACCCACTGGCCCTGGGAAACCCACCCAGAGCCACCAAACATTCAAACAACTTCTACACTAACACCAATACTCACACAACATTAGGCTAAAAGCCTAACCAAACTAGCCTTTGATGCTAAGCCATAGAAAACTCCTGAAAAACCAAACAAAGTGAACAACCCCCAAAAAGAAGTATATACTCTTCAAACTTCCAAAACTAAAGGGGGAGAACTTCTTTTTCCAATTACAGGCAGATAAACAAACTGTATAGTAGAAATGCAGGTGAAAAAAAACATGAAAAAATCAGAGCAATAATAAAGTTGACCATTCCACTGGCAATGAAACAAGGGTGAGTTACAGTAGACTTTAGAAGCTAGGCTATGGATAGAGCACCATTAAAAGAATTTAATTTCCAGTGATCATTCTGCAGTATATGGATTGTCCAATAGTAGTAATAGGGGAGGTTCTTTAAGTACAGGAGGAGTGAAATAGATTCCACCCAAATGCAAGTATAGCAGCTACTGAACAGTTAAGCATGATGCAAGTGGACCAGTTGGGTATATTACACTGTAAGAAAACACTGTCACTATTATACTTTCAAACATTTTGTATTAATTATTAAACTCTATCTTGAATGACTAAATCTTGTACTGACACCTGATCATGAATACTGTATGAACTTTGACTACAGGGAGGTGGAAGACTGCTCCCTGATCTTCTATGGATACCACTACTGTACCAACAGTAATCAAAGTGAAAATGCAGTCCCCCCCCCCCGCAAAATTTGAAGTTACGTACCCCAGTACACAAGTTCAGGAATGGCTCCTATAAATCATGTGACAATATTTTTGTTACAAATATTTCCTAAATTTATGCAGAATAACTCATTGGTTTACCCTCAATATTCAATGATTTGACACAGGAAAATTATGAAAATACTTGTGAGAGAAATAAGAGGACATCTGTAAGATTTAGCAAATTTTTGAAAATAAACTTGGGGGACTGCCTTCTCCCTTTAAACAACTGCAACATATAATCAACACTTGATGATTAGTTTTTATTTCTTGAAAGAGAAATATCAACATGGACTTAGACTTTAAATATTATGACAAATACCATTTATTCTCTAATTAACGTCCTGGGGTATTGCATTTTTGAAAAGGGTGGCATTTATTTAAGGATACATTTTAATTAAAAAAATAAATTTTTTGCTAAAGTTTACACTAGAGTCTTTAAATGAACTACAAGTTTTTTAGATGTAGTGGTGAAGGATAACTTGCAGGGCATCTTTTATCTCCGGCTTCCTTACAGTGCTGTTTTTCCCTGCAACTGTTGTTATTTTTAGTAAAAAAATCAAAACACCTTCAACTTCTCTCTCGGCAAATGACCACTGAACAACTGTTTTACCTTTCAAAAATTTTACAGGGGGGGTGCTTGTCAGAGGGGGAGCGTTTATTAGAGAATATACTGTATGGTATTGCTGGTTATGATGAGTCAACTTTTATAATAGCATAATACAGTATTTGTGTACAATGCTACAGATTTTACCAGTTGGTGCACATGATCAAAGCAACTTGGTATCACCATACAGCAATGGCGACAGTAAGTAAAAGTTGATGCACTTCAGTGTAGAGTTTGCAATATGAAACTACAGCAATCATCACAAAGCAATTTAGTTTACAAATACTTTAGTACCTGTAGAGTATCTTGGACACACAGAGTGAAAATACAAGTCAGTACTCTTCAGTCCTGGTATGACTGAATGATTTGCTCTCTAAAGGTAATAACATGAGAGCTTTATACTGAGCTCACACAGTACTGCATGCAGATACAGTACATGATCTCCTATAACATACAGTAGTTCCCTTACAGATCTACCTGTACCATCCACTATAAGGCAATCAATACCATGGTAATTTGCATTACCATGCAAGATTTACCTTACATAATTATGTTTCAGATACAGATGGGCAACTTCACACTAACAAATGGTTGCGGAAGGCACATTTAGACACATTTATAGCTATTGGTACAACAGGCAAATGTAATGATATGTCTACTCCAGGGGGAAGTATTAGTGATGCTTGGTCCATCACCAGAAAAATTTTCTAAGTTTCCTCAGCATTAATTCCTAATGGTCGCATATTCTACGCGTTGCGAAGGGGACGTGCACAAATCCATGTCAACTGATGAACATGTGTCAAAGTACTGTAAAAGTTGTGTGATTTGAGAAGAGAAGCAAGCTGAAACAAGTACTGTATCACATCCTTGAACCTATTAATACCCTTTCACAACAAATAGTCAAAATCTTTTCACAGTGCTTAATTATGATGAGAAAGTGAATTAAAATTGGGGCTGCAGTGTTACTGAGGACAGTCAGATGGTGCGGAGGGGAGGAGTGCAAATAATCGATATGTCTCCTCATATTTTGAATATGTTATGAAATGCTATATCACTGGCTGAATACTACAAAAATAAATTGTAACTTCAGGGATGGAAATAAGAATTTCATGTTGCGTAGCAATACTGCTATGCATTTTCAGAACTGCATAGCAATTTACCTCACATTGTATAGCACTTTCGTGGAGGGTCCCCATTCGCCTCTTCCTGCCATTTGTTAACTTTTTTTTACTGCCACAGGCATTCCCTGCATCATGATCACCACTGCTTTGCATTCACGAGTGAAAGCCTGGAAAATTATTAGTATAATATCAATTAATGTTTCATAAGAGTTTTAAATCCAAAAGGCCAAGGACCCTCTTCTTTTTGAAAAGACCCAAGAAAATTTGAAGGGCCTCATTTTTTTTTGCCCCCCAAAAAATAGACCTTCAACATGAATGAGTCCTGTGAGTTGGAAAACAGAAGATATGCTCTGTATGAATACTGGTATAAACAGTAGTACTGTGCCAAAATGACCTCTACATGACCATTGACCAAAACATTCTGACCACCCTCAGTGATGCTAATTGCTACCAAAGGTAGCTACTGTATGCAACACCTTCAGCTTTCACTGTTGGAACAAAGAGTACTTTTTACGGAAAAGATCCTACAGTAAGTGACCCCTAGATGACCTTTGACTCCAGTCACTGACTATCATTGATAACCCCTTAAATGTCCATTCATCACTGATTCTAGTTTACATGCCTTCAGATTTGCCCTGGTATTTGTTGTGGGGGAAGTCATATTTTTCCACTGTCTCATAACAGTGTCATGTATATGGCCAATATATACCCAAAAACTGTTAAAATAAAGTAAGAAATTTAGGCAAACAATGATGCCATCCTTTACTGTAGATCCATAAATAACACTTTTCATGCGTAGCATAATGTCTAGAACAAATACAACATTTATAACCACTTTGCAACAACAATTATTGAAAGATTTTAATGGGCCCTACAGCTCCGGGAGCTTGCATCAACTTGTGCACAGATACACACGCTGTAGGTTAGGCTCGATGTATAACACGTTAGGCAATGGAAAACTTTATAAGCCTTTTTGTAGAAAATTGCCCGTAGAGAAAAATACTTAAGCTGAAACTTGCGAAAATATTTCAGATTCTCATTTGTGGGAGTGCTGCACATGTCACTGACATGATTTGGATATTCTTGACCAGTTTGGGTATTTTGGATGCTTGAATTTGGATGATCAGTTTGCTCAATTGAGACATACTCTTTACTTAAGTACACACTGAGTGAAGAAAGCTGGAGCTGGTCTGTGCAATTGTACTACTGTATGTACTTATGGGACTAAGATCTTAGCTCTTTATGTTTGGTATTTGTCACAATTTTGAGCACATATTTACTCATTCCAAGTTGACACTGCTAGAATATTAATGGTTTACTGTACATAACTTTAGGTTAATGTTTTGGGTCATGATTCTGAGGGGTGCAGTACGCTACATAAATTTGTTACTTCAGACACATGGACGTTGGTGCGTACTGTACCTGCATGTACTGAATTACTGCATATGCACATGAGAGACACACACACATACCACATGCTGCACTAGACAATACTGTTGTATGGTACAATACATGTACTATGCTCTTCATTTGAAATTTGTTTTACATCCGACTTACATGCTGCTATGTTCGTCAGACACGTCGGGGAAATTTCAAAGTTTTTTTTTTGATAAATGAAAAACTTGGGAATGGATCAAAAGGCTTTCAAATCTTGTTTTTTATAAACAGTATTCTTGTGATGATTAAGGAGGGACTCAAAGCCACTGCAGCCTTATCTGAAAATGCATGGCAAAAAAATTATACACATACTGAAAACTGCATCGTACGGAGGTGCACTTTGCATCGCAAATTGTGACGCAATACCGCTCATTTCCATCACTGAACTTTATGGACCATTCCTGCACTCCTTCCTCCTTTTTAACTTCAATGAAGGTTATGGTCATCATTACACCAAGTTTGCATTAACAGAACTACTGTACTACCACTCACTTTTTCTGTGTTGAAACTGTTTTTGTCAAAATTTGTTGTACTGAACACAGTTTCTTGAGATGTATACTTCTCCTTTTAGTTCCCAAATAAGTCAAGAAGTTGCATTCATTTTAACTCTTTGTGTGCAAACTACTGTAACATGTGGATCAACTGATCAAGGAGAGAAGAATACTGCAGTTCATCCAAGATGTTACATTTTACTGAACCTAAAAAACTTACTGTACTACTGTAACCATACTAACAGGGCCAGTCCAAAAAGGAAGCCTTCAAAAATTTAAATCATATTAGCAAGGTACAGTATATGCAGGTCTCAGATTTTAATTAATGTGCCTTTACTCATACTGTAGTGTAAATATACAAAGAATGGGCATAGTGTTGAAACTTCATATTCACGTGCACTACACTTTATCCATAATTGGAGAAATACTTATAGCTCATAAAGGAGGATTTTCTCCTTGGAACTATTGTACAAGACTAATTAACATCTTTGCCAAAAAGCTTTTCCATATTATCACACTAAAAAGGGTGTTTATGGTGATTACTTAACAACAGAAATTTTCTGGAAACCAAATCTGTGATATTCTTAGCTTCTGCTACTTAGAGTGTCTCCTTTGCAACACACAGTTAGCTTGGACCTTGAGGTCTTATTAAGTACGGTACATAATCACTAACATATTTAGCATTGTAGAAAATATCTTGGAAATGCTGTCAATCAGCATTAAAAATACCCACAATGCCATGTATCTGAAGACAGTACAGTTTGTATTTACTAAGAAATAGCATGTAAATCATTTAGTGTGTTGCGGAAGGGACAGTCTTCTAAGGATCTGTGTGACTACATGCCATAGCTTGCCTTCATTACTTCTTAAAGCATTTTATTTTCTTAATATGGGTTCCTAGGATTAATATGATTTAACAAAACACCCAACTCTCTTTAAAAATGATCCTTTTTCTCCCAACCTCTGTTATCCTACTGTAATCTGAATGCACCCTCCGCAACAAAATGTCCCCTTCGCAACAAAAAGTTGACTTGGACCACAGTTTTCCTACAGCACCTCTAAATGTTGTAGATGGTATTTACCTAATGTAGGCAATCAACTTGAATAAAATTAAAAATTTCATTTTAAAACAGTACGTTACTGAGAAATGACAGGAAAAATCATGTGCAAAATGTTACAAAGGGGAGCATTTTACTCTAAGTTTGTGCAACCTTTTACCTCTGTTCTCCATTATCCTTTCTCAAGTAATCCTAAATTTAGTACCAGCATACAGTATCCCTTGGCCTTACCTCCATAGCCATACACAAGTACAATTTCCACCATCATTAGATAAAACACAGGAAGATGGCAAAATTAGGCAAAATACATCCGTTCTGCATCAGTCTATTGTGAATTTGCCCAAATTATTGTTTTTTTCTGGCAAAAAATGACCCAATGTCTCTTTTCAACCTAAGGAAATAAAAAATTTTGATGTTTTTGATTTCCAAAAGAAGAGAATTCTTTTGGTAAAAAGCATTTGAAAATAGAGGGCCTTGGTTGACATAAGTGTGGAGTTGTCCTTATACCGTGTAAAAATCACAAAACTATCCAACAGCTACAGCAGGGAGAGCTTGATGCCCACTCCTGTAATTCAGAGCCCAAATACTGCCTTGGCTGTAGAGACTTCTGAGAAAAATGTATCCAAGTTGAGTGAAGAGGGCACACTATCAGCATTCAGCAAGGGTCCAGAAGGCCTCCAGTTGAGTTCCTTCTGAATTGTACACTACTCATGCACTGTCTTCACTGCAGGAGTCTCAACTCCTGCACTGATGTATACGTAGGATTCTTGACTCCTTTACTAAAGACATCATACAGTAGAAGTCTAGACTGCTGCATTGATGTCATTACAAGAATCTTGACCCCTTCAGAGTCACGACTGCTACCTGTCGGACCATGGGTACCTGAATCCACAAATATAAAATCGCCTCAAGCCTACCCTCACCATGTCAACAGGAGTAGCCAGAATCCTACCAAGGAATAATGCTGCTTAAATTTAACAATTGAGTAACACAATATCGGCACATGATAGAAAAGAGCCATAAATCAGGATACGTGGGTACTCTAGAAATCCTGATATTAACATGCACATAACCTACAGACTAGAGGGTTTGTACACTGTAGTACTGTGAAACATGTCCCTGGTAGAGTAGCTCACAGGACACAATTATAAAATGTACACTCAGGAGAGCAGCATGTACTCAAGAAGGCAGTTTATCATGGTACTGTATGTGATGATGTCAATGCAGATCTATTTCAGATAGTGTACAGTACATGTACAGTACTGTAAGGTCATGGTGCAGTATTTTTCAATTTAAAGGGAGAAGGCAGTGCCCCCAAGTTTATTTCCAAAAAATTTGCTAAATCTTACAGTTCTCCCCTTATTTCTCTCACAAGTATTTTCATAATGTTCCTGTGTAAAATCATTGAATATTTATTGAGGGTAAACCAACGAGTTATTCTGCATAAATTTATAAGTATTAACAAAAATATTGTCACATGATTGATAGGAGCCATTCCTGAACTTGTACTTCAAACTGAGGGGACTGCATTTTCCCTTTAACCAGGTTTGCAGCCTCCAATCACTTGTAAGCTGTAATAGTATTACCATACCCATTTTTTTTCTCTATTAAAATTCATTATAACACTGTTAAAGAGGTCAAACAAAGCATGTATAGTAGGTTCTATAGGATATATAAGGCTAAATACAGTATGAATTGTACACAAATGGTTTAAAAATATGATGGCAAATTTGATGTTCATACACAAACCTCATTTGACTTAATTGGTAATAAAAACGATTACTGCTTGTACTCAATCTCTTAATTGTGACATCCATGTGAACTCATACATGTACAGTGTGTACTGTATCTAAATTCAAGAATGCAAATTTTCAACAATGCAACACTGCCATGATGAGCAGCTGTCATGATGAGCAAACTGGAAATTCATCAAAGCCTCCAGTATGTTTATACTGTAGGTAAATTAATTTCAAGAGAACTAGATATTGAGTGTTCTTCTCTGATACATAAATTTTGCAATGGTTAATTCAAATTTTGTTGTAGTATTTTGATAACGAGTTAATTTTAATTGTACCTTGCAGAAATTACTTCAGTACAGAGTACAGTAGGCCTGTTTACTCCCTGGTGTGAAATGAAAGAGAAATATTTAGCCTATGTGATCAGCAGAGCACACTCCAGGGATGTTTCTTCAAGTTTTTGGACCCTTTTCATTTCAGATTACATAGGCTAACCATTTTTCTAAAATTGATGACATTTGAAAAGGAAGGTTAATAAAAAGCTACAGTAGTACATGATGTGACCTTAACATTTAATTAAACACCTTTTAACCTTGATGAAAGTGAAATATAGTCAGGATTTGATACAGGTTGCGAATGTAATTTTGGTTTTCTTTGGGGTGAACAAACCCTTGTAACTGATCATATTACAATGCAGGAACAGGGTTCCAACAAAAATGAGCAGTTAAGCTCTCGACATAAGTTTTGCATGGGATCTGCAATTTATTCCCTGTGACTGCAGTGTGGAAAAATGCAACATCATTCCTTTGAAAAAAGTTAGAATGGATTTTAAAAAATAGCATTACTGTAGCTTCCAAATTCTTACTTTAAACAAGTTTAAGTGTCAGAGTTCCAGTATTCTTTAAGATCTTCATAGCAGGACAGGAAATAAGTTTTACCTCATGGGGGCTATTTTCAATGGGAACCCCTCCGAAAAGGCCCCCCGTGAATTCATCCACGAGGGCCCATATGGCATGCGCGAGGGCTCTTTTTAAATTCTGAAATGAATGCACATATCATATGGTATGATATGCACACCTGTTGTGACTCCGTTGTTTGGTTGAATTATGTACACTACACGTGTACACGTACGTGTCACTCACTATGTTCCAGGTTGCTATGCAATGCCGTTGTAATATAATAAATATAGGATACATGTGTATGGCCTATGCATTCCATGCCCTTGCTGGGATTTTGACCACTTTGAATGTTAGCAAAAATGAAAAACAGTTTATCTCTCTAGGATACAAGTTTAGGCCTAGAATTGATGTACTGTTTATGTATAGGCCTACCCCATCCCCACCTCACCATTTCCTGGCTACTGTAATTGTACGTGGTCTATTTTCCTGAGCCATAATTACCCCAACCACTTGAAACGAAATTTTGACTTACAGTCACTGATTACTGTATGAATCAAAGCCCTGTCTGCTATACAACCAGTTTCAATAGCTGCCAACCTGCAGAATCAAGCTCATCATGTGCTTTCAGTTTAGGACTGAAATTCCCCAAAATGTTCCAAATCATTCACCTTATAAACCTGATACAACTAACAAAATAGAGCAAGGTTAGCAACATTTATTTAGTATCATTTAAAATCAATGATAATAAGTGATTTTTAAGCTTCTCAAACCCAGGAATGTTTTCCAAAATCTGGGCCAAAGATCCCTCTGAGTCCTTGAAAATTTCATTTCAATATACTGTACTGGTACACGTGACTGTGTGTTTCAGTCTCAGGGTAACCATTGAATCAAAGGTACTGCAAAAACTGAAAGCCATAAAAATTATATAGATATCATTCATTTCATAAAATAGTTTCAAAGCACGTGTAAAATACTCCAACTAAGCCGTGTCTAATATTTTCAAAAACTTTTCTTACATAATTTTCCTATACCATACTTTATTCTTCAGGGTTGCTTGCTTAAAGCTACTAATCTATCCTAACTACAGTAGTTTATAGTATATTGAGCCTACCCTTGTGTTGTGTTTCAAAGCAATCCTTTAGTAGTTCGGGGTGCTGAAGTGTTTCTTGGCAAATGCAAGAAGTATTGTTAACAAAATGAGCGAACTCGATTGTTATGTTTATGAACATA